>JAWDJN010000032.1:467975-575170 GCA_037788925.1 Mytilus galloprovincialis
CGGTCTCCGATGCTCCAATAAAAAAACTCTGAAACAAAAATTTTATTAGTAAGCTAAAAAAAAAAAAAAAAAAAAAGCGCCTGGGCCAGATACCATTATAAATGAAATAGTAAAATTTAGTAAAAATGTATCCATCAAAAGTATTGTTAAACTGTTTAACCTAATTTTGAATACAGGTATTTACCCATCAAAATGGAAATACTCATACTTAATTTTATTGCATAAATCAGGAGTAAAAACTGATCCTAATAATTACAGGGGAATGTCTCTGATAAGTTGCTTACCAAAGTTGTTTAATGCTGTATTAAATGAAAGATTGATTAAACTGATGGACAATACTATAAGTAATACTCAATTTGGCTTTAGAAAAAATCAAAGAACCTCTGATAGTATATTTGTGCTTAAGTCTTTAATAAACAAATACCTACACAAAAATAAAAATAAAATATATGCCTGCTTTGTAGATTTAAAAAAGGCTTTTGATTCTGTCTGGAGAAAAGCCGTACTTTATAAACTGTATAAGGCAGGACATGCAAGGAAAAAAATATTTAGTATTATTAAAGGACAGTATGAGGAAACAAAATCTGCCTTCAAGCATCAAGAGTGGGATTCAGAATATTTTGAGATTACGCAAGGGGTTAAACAAGGGGATCATTGAGTTCTACTTTATTTAATTTATTTATTAATGATTTAGATGCAGAGTTTTCAAATGAAAATAGCTGTCCATTTGAAACAAATTGATACTAAAGTAGAATCTTTACAATTTACTGATGACCTTTTAATATTATCTGAAAGTAAAGAAGACCGACAGAATAGTCTGAACAACTTAGAAAAGTATTGTGAAAAGTGGCAATTGACTTTAAATATTGATAAAACTTAAACAATGATTCTGCAGCAAAATAATAACCAGATGCTCCGCAGGGCGCAGCTTTATACGACCGCAGAGGTTGAACCCTGAACGGTTGGGGCAAGTATGGACACAACATTCATGCTGAATTCAGCTCTAAATTTGGATTGTGATTAAATAGTTGACACAGCATAGGTTTCGGACACATAATGAATGTGGTCTAATGAACTTAAAATATTTTTTTTTGCCTTTGAGCAATTCACTATGCTGTTGAATATTAGACCTCTCAAAAAAATGTTTGAAGAAATTTTCTTTTTCTATTTATTAAATCTGAAATGAGAAAAATTTACCCCCCCCCCCCCCCCATTTTTTTTTCACATGCCCCTTTCCCTTTTTCCAAAACTGATCTCAATTAAAATTTCTAATGGAGTTTGCAACAATAACTACTCATTTAAATACATCATAAAATATTAAAATGTAACAAAAGGTGCTTGTTATCACTGAATGGTAAAGATTGTTTTAATTTATCAGTTAGTAGTAAAAGTGAATATACATTGTATATTGTATATTGTATATTGTATAAAACAATGATTTAAGTTGATTCAACTACTATTCTGGACAAAGAAAGATAACTCCAATCAATTGAAAATTTCTTGCTATTGCACAATATTGTGCAATTAGATATTTCTTGCTATTGCGCAATACTGTGCAATTGAAAATATTTGCTATTGCACAATACTGTGCAATTGAAGATTTCTTGCTATTGTGCAATTGAACATTTTTTGCTATTGCACAATACTGTGCAATTGAAGATTTCTTGCTATTGCTGAATACTGTGCAATTGAAAATTTCTTGCTATTGCACAATACTTAATATAATAATTTTGGATCCTGATTTGAACCAACTTGAAAACTGGGCCCATAATCAAAATTCTAAGTACATGTTTAGATTCAGCATATTCAATTTTTGTTAAATTCAAACCAAGTTTAATTTTGGACCCTTTGGACTTTAATGTAGAACAATTTGAAAACGGGACTAAAAATTAAGAATCTACATACACAGTTAGATTCGGCATATCAAAGAACTTCAATTATTCAATTTTTTATGAAATCAAACAAAGTTCAATTTTGGACCCTTTGGGCATCTTATTCCTAAACTGTTGGGACCAAAACTCCCAAAATCAAACCCAACCTTTCTTTAGTGGTCATAAACCTTGTGTTTAAATTTCATTGATTTCTATTCACTTATACTAAAGTTATGGTGCGAAAACCAAGAATAATGCTTACTTGGGCCCCTTTTTGGCCCCTTATTCCTAAACTGTTTAGACCTCAACTCCCAAAATCAATCCCAACCTTTCTTTTGTCGTCATAAACCTTGTGTCAAAATTTCATAGATTTCTATTTACTTAAACTAAAGTTATTGTGCGAAAACCAAGAAAATGCTTATTTGGGCCCTTTTTGGCCCCTAATTCCTAAAATGTTGGGACCAAATCTCCCAAAATCAATCCCAACCTTCCTTTTGTGGTCATAAACCTTGTGTTAAAATTTCATAGATTTCTATTTACTTTTACTAAAGTTAGAGTGCGAAAACTAAAAGTATTCGGACGACGACGACGACGCAGACGACGACGCCAACGTGATACCAATATACGACCAAAACATTTTAAATTTTTGCGGTCGTATAAAAAGTAGAAACATCTTTTACAAGATATAAAAAAGAAAACTTTTCAAATGTCTCTGAGTATTCTTGTGAATTCAAATGGAAACTTAATGCATAGCTCGGAAGAGCTAAGCCTTGTAAATAAAGCAAGGAAAGTGATGTTTGCCATTAAAACTTATACTGGTTCCTTAAATAATCTGCCAGTTAAAGTAGCTTGCAGTCTTTTTGATACTATAGTTAAACCAATAACCACTTATAATTCAGAAATTATATGGATACTTATGTTTCAAAATTGAGAGCAGAAAAACGTGCAAGTATTTCCAAAACAAATATAGATCCCCTTAATTTTACCGATAAATCAAGTTTAGAAAATTACATTTGTCTTTCTGTAAATATATTCTCGGAACAAGAAAATCTTCATCAAACATAGCTGTGAGAACACAGCTAGGGAGATACCCACTAGAGATGCATATAAAAACTCAAAGTATACTTTACTTATCAAGATTACTAAATTTCTACACAAATATATTTGAACAAAAATTTGAAAAAACAGATAAAAAAAAGTAAATTGTATTTATACAAGGTATAAAAGTTTAAAGCAAAATTTAGAAATGGAAAACTCCTTAAACTGTAAATCTTTTGAAAAGAGAAGTAACGTAACAAAAATAAGAATTAGCGATCATAATTTAATGATAGAAAAGGGAAGACATTTAAAAATAACCAGAGAAAAAAGACTATGCACATCCTGTAATACAATGGAGGATGAAGCCCATTTTATTTTATACTGCAAAAAAAAATGCTAAACTAAGAGATAACTTTATAGGAAATGTAATTAAACATATGCCAGATTTTATGTCCTGGCAAGAAAATGAAAAAAATTAAATATCTTCTTTGTCCATCAACCTCAAAAGAGTTAGAAAGCTTAGGGTCCTATTTTAAACAGACATTAGAACTGAGGACAGGGGACTCTTGATTTATTTATGAAATATATTTATATATCATATAGATAGATTGTTTTGCTTTTTTGCTTTTTTTGTTTTCATGGTTTTGTTTGTTAAATGTATTTTGTGTATGTTTATATTATTTATCACAAACTTATTGTTCAGAGTTTATATGACAATAAATATTTGAATTGAATTATATATAAGAATATCAATAAACATCATCATGACCATGGATAGCACTTTTGCATTTTGATTCGGTTGAATTTTCCTTACAGTTCAATATTTTTGTAAATTTACTTTTTTCTATAATACATTATTCACGTGTTCATTCACATGTATCATTTTATCAATCTAAAAAAAAATGGACAACTGGTGGACCTGACCTTTTTAGATTAAAGTTGAAACCTAGGTTGCACAAATTGCAAAAGCAGGGAAACATATCTTTGTCTTCATCATATTAAAGATTTCATATTTAATCATATTTATAGTTAACAGCTGATTTAAGATTAAATTTATATTCTAATTCGTCACCTCAAACGCATATAAAGTATTTATAAAATAAAAACAAACACTTGTTACATAGGAATAGCTCGCCAGCATGTGCAGCTTACTGTTAAATTTTATTAAAACAAAATATTGAGTCCCGATGTCATGATATCGGCAACACCGCTGCGTAGTACACGACAGCCTACAAAATAGAAAAACAAAATCAGAAACCTTATATACATATAAATATTAATAATGTCCTACTGATAGTAGAAATATCTATCTATCTATGCGTGAAAACATTTCAAATATACAAGCATCTTAATCCGGGTGTGTGTGTGTGGGGGGGGGGGGTCTTTACCTAGACTAAGCTGCCTTACTGAACGGTATACGAGCTTCGAATGACCATATATCTTAAATCACTTAAACAAGACAACTATTCGCGCTTTAAAAATCCCGTGCTATTTACATAACAAATATCATACTCAATATATTTACGCAATGCGACAAATATTGACCAATCCGAAATATCATATATTTAAAAATACAAACCTGTTTATCCAATATAAACACCAATAGATGACCACTATGCGAACACACAATCACGTGTGATTGTTTACATAATAGAAAACACGTGTATGCTCAACTTTAATAAATACATGTATGTTGGAAGCATATCCGTGGTATTAATCAAACCGGTTATGTAAACAGACCCAGAACGACTGATGAAGTAAATTCAATTAAGAAAATAATAATAATAATAATAATAATAATAATAATAATAATAATAATAATAATAATTAATAATAATAAATTATAATTATCCAATGGAAAATCAAAATAAATCAAAAATGAAAAATGTAATATAATGATATATATACATAACAAAATAGAAACACAATAAATACAAATATAAAATATTATAAAAATTGGCGTTACGGGCAACATGCTTATGATTGATATGTATTTAAAAAATAGATAAAATACATATATCAATCAAGAAATTATTCGAGCATCTATCGCTGCAACTGCAATGGACGATAGAGTGTAGATGTATAAATGTGACTTCAAATAACTTAGACCATAAGGAGAAAGTTACGGGCCGCTTGATTATTTGCAGACATCATAAATAAGTCAAGAATAAGAGATAAAGATACAAATGGCAGCTGCAAGGAAATAAACACTTACATAAACTTTAATTAATGAACATTAATACACATTTATGTGCCGTGTTTCTTTCAATCCAAAATATGAACGAACAATGACCGTCCCCCAGCTGATTTAAGATTAAATGTATGTTGGAAGCATCTCCGTGGTATTAATCAAACATGTTATGTAACAGACCCAGAACGACTGATGAAGTAAATTCAATTAAGAAAATAATAATAATAATAATTAATAATAACAATAATAATTAATAATAACAATAATAACAATAATGATAATAATAATAATGATTATAATAATAATAATTAATAATGATAAATTATAATTATCGAATGGAAAATCAAAATAAATAAAAAATGAAAAATATTTAACATGTTTAATATATATACATAACAAAATAAAAACACAATAAATACAAATATAAAATATTATAAAAATTGGCGTTACGGGCAACATGCTTATGATTGATATGTTTTTAAAAAATAAATAAAATACATATATCAATCAAGAAATTAAATTCACATTATTCGAGCATCTATCGCTGCAACTGCAATAGACGATAGAGTGTAGATGTATAAATGTGACTTCAAATAACTTAAACCATAAGGAGAAAGTTACGAGCCGCTTGATTATAAATCTATCAGAAACATAACTCGTAGAGTTTTGAATGAAACCTCAAACAATGTGAACTTAATAGCAAAAAGAGCCTTTAAAAAATGGAATTGACAAGAGCTTGAAGCATAATTCGAAGAACACTTGTTACTTCGAAATAGAATGAAATTCAAAACAGTGTGGCTGTGGCCATTGATTGACACATTAAATTCATCCATTGACTGGGACAATTTAGGTGAACGTTTGTATGTAACGACCACTGCTCACTATGTACTTTTTAAAGACACTTAAACTATGGGGTCACCAAAGCTTCTCAACACCTTAATAAAGTAATTCGAAAAATTAATAAAAAATAACACGATGTTTTGATTTATATCAATTATATAAATCAAAACATAAAGATTATTCCTGATTAATTTTTCAAATTATTTTATAATTAAAGGCGTTAAGAAACCTTTGGTGACCCCACAGTTTAAATGTCTATCGTAGGTACGTCGTGAACAGTGGTCGTTACAGACAAACGTTCACGTAAATTGTCCCAGTCAAGGATGAATTTAATGTGTCAATCAATGACCACAGCCACACTGTTTTGAATTTCATTCTATTATACCTCTCTACGCGTGACATGTTGAGCGCTAGCCCATGCCATGTCAAACATAGGTAACCCAAGTATATTAATACCTACTCTTAAATTTTATACCTGCATGTTGAGCGCTGGCCCACCCCATGCTTAGAGGGTATGGGCTCACTTTGCAACCTGAGACGGATAACCTCGAGTGAAAAAACCTTTTGCACACTAAAACATGTATCCGAAAGAACTGTCAATTGGACAAATAAATGATTCGTTCACCCGGCGAGAGGGCTGCCTAGTTACCGGTTTTATTCAGGGCTGCCTGAGAACTCAGGTAATAATTTTGTGACAAGTAAAGAATGGGTAAAATCCATTATTACATTGCCCAAACGAAATGTGTTACACATACATGCTGCCCTTGTAACGCATTGAGTATCCCCAAAATTATTCCCAGATAGTGTTTGTGCTAAAATAGTTATGTGTACGGTAAAAAAAACATTCGTTCTAAAATGATTAGAGCTTGATCATAAACATAAAAAATTATTATATAAGAAAATACTTGACATAGTAATTAATTATTAATAGACATCTACTAATTCATATAGAAATAATAGATTCAATTTATGAATATGATTTCGTTACATTCAACAGATCTTGATGCCTGTTATCTTCCAATTATTATTTAACGGGTGTTCCGTCAGATGTCCGACGCACCCAAATTTGAATATGCGATTTGGAAACCATTGATAGTATCTTTGAATTAAATATAAATAGTGCTTTATGTAAAGCTAAATGCTGCTGTAACCAATGAATCACATATTTATACAACGGATCTTATAGACAAATATGATTTATAATACGTTGATGAATAATTACTCTTTGATAAAAAAACAAAATGGCAGTCAGATAAACAATGTAAAACTATAACTTTGACAGACAATTAGTTTTGTCTGTATATTCGGAATAAAGCAGGTATCCGAAAACATCTCATTATAACTGTAGTTCATTGTAATATAAGTGCGGATCAAAAAACCTCTCTGTAAAAGTTAATTCATATATCGTAGCACACTTGAGTTGGTTATCACATGTCATACTATTTTGCTAGATGAATAAGCAGATCTCACTAGGAAATAATGCATGTAATACTGTGTTGATAGAGGTTATAGAAAACAATGTACAACTGTTTATGATACCAATTTCTTGAAGAAACAACCTTTCAATATTGTCGTGTTGTGTAAATAAACTTTGATGTATGAACGTTTTATCAGGAAAGATGTTGATTTCAAGCGATCTTGTTCCGTTTATATTAACTCCTTGTCTCGACTAAACATGTTCAATTGGTGTTAGTTCTTTGTTTCAAGTAAACTCGTCATTAGTATCGCAGATCTGGTAAGTTATGTGAGCACCAAACGTTTTTCTCCGTAGTCGAAATATGAAAATAAATAAAATACTGTTCAAAACAATGTATAAATAGCATATATCATTAAACTATAAAACATTATCATCGTTACTCAAGCTACATAAATATAAATATCTATATATATATTGCATGACTGGGACGATTATTATCAATTTACATCCACACAACTTCTTTTCTATATACACATAGGCGGATTTAGGGGGGGGCCCGGGGGGCCCGGCCCCCCCTTTTTGGGAAAAAAATTGGTTGCTTATATAGGGAATCACTGAAGCGTGACTGGAGCGGGCCCCCTCTTAGGTCAGTCAGTGGGCCCCCACTTATGAAAATTTCTGGATCCGCCACTGATACATGATATACTCATTGTTGTAATTGCAGAAAACACAGAGAGACAATGAATACAGATGATTTTCATACTCTAGAAATATCAACATTTGTTCACCGTATTTTATCGTCGTAGATCTGTACTCCTTAACCTTTCCCCATCTGTAATGCAATATTTAATTGTCCAAGACAAAATTAAATGGATAAGGTCAATGCATGTGTTGAGAAAAGATGATGCTGTAGCTTTGTTTGTCGAAATCACTCCTCATTACAGACTTAAATGTCTATTATACCTTTCTCTATAGTTGTGATAATTAAGGTGAATAATGTTGTGTGTGAAATCGGGGAGAAAGTATAAAAAAAAATAATTGGGAATGGTCATGCGTATATGAACCATTAATCATAAAGCAAATATATATAACATGAGCTGTACATAATTAAAATGCATACGTGAAAATGAGTTAACTTGTAGCCAAGATCTGAACATATGCTGTTATTTCAAGCCATAGAATATATGATAAGAACTTAATAAACGTTAAAGGTATATGCATACAAATAGTGTATGACTACAGGATAAACTTCTCATATGGTAAAGGGCTTTGAGAAACAGGGAGCAAAACTGTAGTATACAACCTGATCCAACACTCTGTTTCATAGTTCGTTATCTACATCGTATACAAGATCCAAATAATGTATGCCACTTGTAGGCCATGTCAATGTGTATGTATGATATATTGAGATGAAATATTAAGAATGTAATCAATAACTATGATGAGTGTTGCCTCTTACTCAAAAAGTAGATACATGTATGTTGTATGTGTACGTCCGTAACAATAAAGGGTAGCAAAATAATAAATTTATTATGATATAGTAAATCCAAAGTAAATCATTTTAAGGTGCAAAATAACGATAATATAACGAGAGAAAATAAATTCATATTTGTTGTTGAATATGATAATCCAAATATGTTACACTCATCAAGTGCACTGAAACTTTTAAGCTGATTCTTGTAATCAATAATTGAATTGTGTGTTTCGATTATCAAGCAATGAATACGAGTATTTATTTAGCATGTTTAGTAACAGTTTACTATTCAAAAAGCCAAGTAATAAGAACCACATTTAGATTGCCTTCAGAAATTAAAAAATGTACAATAAACTGACCTGTCTTGGAAAAATAAACTTATACCAGTTTAATCATTGAACTGTTCAAAACATCTGTATGCCTCCATCCATATCTTCAAGACTGTATCCACCTATTCTGCAGCAATAGTCGATGAGTCGACCAATAAATCGACTATGACCGAAGATCGATCCCATACTATCCATATAACTTGTTTAATGACGAGCGGTTCTTGTATGCTACATATAGAGTACACATTGTTTATTCGTTAAATGAAAACATTGTAAACGATAGTTATTGCACTAAAGATATGAATAAAAACACACACACTATCCATTTCACATTACCATGATTACTAAGTATCAATAAAGGTACTTTAGAGGCATGTTAAGCTGTGAATATTTGAGAATGTAAACGTCAAACGTCATATCCACAATATACTCTGCGATCTAAGTAGTGTTGTGCAGTTCGTGTACATCTGCATAGGTTCCAGTTAAAATGTTGCATATAGAAACAAACTTGAAATTAGCGTGAAAGATCAACATAGTGTTCGTGTAACTAAGTCCATTTCTAAATGATGGTACTTGTAACGTGTAGTTGAAATATTCAATAAATACAAATAAACTTGTTACAAAAATAAACATGTATATCTATCCTATACACAAAGTTTCAACTGCTACTATAACAAAATTTCTGATAGCTATAGACGATGTTTAGAAGGAGTGACCTCCAGTTTGACGCGTCTGATTTATCAGATAATATGACAAAGTAGAATTTCAAAACACTGCGGTTAAACAATTTGCAGACATCATAAATAAGTCAAGAATAAGAGATAAAGATACAAATGGCAGCTGCAAGGAAATAAACACTTACATAAACTTTAATTAATGAACATTAATACACATTTAAATGGAGAATGTATATATTCTTTATTTATTTTTATCTGACTGTTTCTGTTTTGAAGATGTCAAACAAATTTTTTCTTCATATTTTATTATGCAATATATCTACTGGCGAGGTAATTTTTTTATGATATTGGGTTGTCTTTATGTACATGCATCTGTGTTGTGGGTTAAACGACTAATATATATGTCAACAAATGGAATCATATTATAAATATTTAATCAAAGACGTTATTATAAAACTTTCATTGTAGCTGGATCATTAACAATAAAAAAAAATGTAATACATAAACTTAATTGTTTGCATTCATGCATATCAAATTCAATAGAATAATAATTTCCGTAATCTATACTAACAATTAAATGACAGATATGTTAACAACAATATGTATTCATATCCGTTTCTACTTTTAATTAATGATTTATATATATAGAAATCGACAGTACCGGGCAGACGTAATTTCCAACCTATTTCCTGACACAACAATTTTGTAAAAACTCGGTTTGGTATGACATACTACAAAATGAATGTATTCATATCACGTCTTTTGGTTTTTGTAGTTTTTATCGTGAAAGCAAATTCTGTCAAAAAGGAATGTTTCAAAATAACCAGGTATCTTTATTTACCTTATCAATTAGATGTATATTACTAGTAATCAATTGTTTTACAATGCAGGACATAGAGACAATAGTACTGTAACGATATAAGGATGAAGCTCAACCTTGCATTTTCTTTTCCGAAGCCTCATTATATATCGTTCACATGTCAAGACAATACACTAGTATTGTCATTATACTGCAATGTAGAAAAAAATATTCTTAATAATTGTTGTTTGTTGTGTTATAACTATTTTATTTATTTAAAATGGGGGGAAATCCCCCCTTTAAAGGGCCTCATATCTAGCTGGCGGAGTAATATAAAAATAACAAAATGTGATGTTGAACAACATCCATTGTTGAACGAATTCGTTTGTGTATTTACTAAAATATCAGCAATGCGCATAAAACAAATGATTAAGAGGTTATAAACAAAACATGTTTGCAAGTAAATATGTTTTTCCAACAACTTTGAATTGTAAAAGAAATAAGTTGGAATCGTTCCCGATTCGTTGTTTTGTTTACATTGGAAACAAAGACATATTGAAGAGGTCGTCGTGAATAATTAAATATAGTTCCGGCAACTACAATTCAAATATTCATTAGGGAAAAAATGATATAGTATCAGTGACTGTATATGACATAGACATATACAGTCAACACATATTGACTGCTCAAATATAACGAGTTCAGTATAAATTCTATTAGAAAGTCGCTAAAGAACTGAAGTGGCAAATGTAAAAAAAAACAACGAGAACAATAACATGTTGCCTTACGCTTTTACATTCCTTTCTGGCCTTTAGAGTTACCCACAATGTGTAGCTTTAATCTGCATAGGAAAAAGCAAAAATGGAAAGGTCTCTATGGTGATTAATACTTTAAATAAAGCACACAAAATTCGTCATTCACAACACGGACAATCCAGTAGAATTTCAAGCAATGGAAAAGTCATACATGTGGGCTGTTTTGATTTATGAATCTAATAGCAAAATGACAAATGGAGTTGGGTTTTTTGCATTTTCTGAATTTTGTAAATGTTTAAGTACTTGCACAAATTTTAATTCTATTTCAGCAAAGGAATTGTACCATTCTGTTGCGATAATCATGTTAGACTGAACGGTGATTGCGTTGGTAAGAATTTTTCTATATTTCAGCCAATGTTTAACAAAATCTCGTGTTATATTAATTTAAATACACACTGCTTTTCTTTCCCTTATGTATCATGTTTTTACCAGGTATGAAAGAAAAGGATTGTATTTTAAGTTGTAAATGAAACTTTGTGGGTAATATTATACTTGTCGTCACAGAACGGGAGTAAATGATAAAACTGAAACATCTGTGTCGAGATACTTTTTTGATAGTGATAGAGTAAGAGTTGATTGTTATTTCTCACTCTGAATAATTTTCTGTTGTATATAGACCGACCTCCATGAGTGTGAGTTGAACATTTTATCTAATGAAGGGCCATTTTTTCAATGCCATATAAAATCACGTCTTGAGGCACTTATATGTTGTATTTATATTTTGTTAACTCAATGTTCAAGATACTTTAGACCTCATTTGATTTTATTGATGTCTTTCTACGATTTACCCGCACTCACAAAACCTTCAAATGTAGTTCCAATTAGCATTATTATAGGGTATTTTCACTTTTTCTCGGCTAATTTCGTTCTGATTAATGAGATTAAATATTTCATATTAAACGTGGATAGACTTTTAATTTTTATATGCCGATTAGGTTATTCTTCTTGCCAGCGGTAATAATTTTTTTTTGTTTCTGGTTATTATAGGTCTTTTTATACTCTTCCTGGAAAGACAGTTTGATTTTGTCCTGATTTTACTACGATTTTTGTGTGCTGTTTAGCACAATGTTTCTTAGATATCTGGTAAACTCCATTTCTTTTGAAACTGCTTACCCGAATCCTTTCTTTGAAAAAAAATACCAGCCCTCATTTCAGATAAAATTTATGTTCAATCTTTAGAAAATTTGCTCCATTTTTTCTAAAATAAAATAAAAACTTTTTTGTACTCGGTGCAAAACTGGGGAAGTGCTCGGTAGAACCTCGCCCTTCCCCAGTTTTTCAACCTCATACAAAAAAAGTTGATATATTTTCCTGACATTGACCTAATATTGTATATATATGGGCATTCATTTGGATGTACTGGTTTATTTGTACATGTAAAAATATAGATAGATTGCACTTCTGTGAAAGCAGACAATGCAATTTCCCATACATCTCCTTATATTGCTTAAATAAAATACCACTTTAACAGTGAAGTTTCGTAGAAAAAATATATATCTTGAAACAGAAACCTCATATGCACTGCTATTTTTATGAAATATTTGGTTGAGCGGCATATTTTCAACATTTATATGCCCGAACGTCGTCGAATTTAAACTTATACTAAAATGCTGTGCTTTTCCTTTCTTTGCTTTTTGGTCGTCCTGCAGAATTCAATTCGTCCGCGATCTATGAATTATATAATAGTTATTCCAATAACATTACCAAGGTATTTTTTTTTCGGAGATCAGTAATTAATCGAGCTTCATATTTTTTAACTGACTCAGTTCACGCATCATTGTAAATATAACGGAGTGTGATGACATTGTCGTACAAAGTGAGAGGTTTAGCGCTATAAAACCAGGTTTAATCCACCATTTTCTACATTTGAAAATGATTGTACCAAGTCAGGAAAATGACAGTTGTTGTCCATTCGTTTTTTATGCGTTTTGTCATTTGACTTTGCCATGTGATTAGGGACTCTCCGATTTGATTTTCCTCTGAGTTCAGTATTTTTGTGATTTTACTTTTCAATAAGTGCAGGTTCTTCATGGCTATAGTTACTCTAATTTAAGTAACATGTGACGTAAATTCCAACTCTCCATTTTTTTCAGGAATGAAGATTTCTTTTGTTTGTTTTCATTTATCCGAACGTTTTGCCCTTCGGGGATGTCCATAGGCACTTTCGTAAAAGTGTTCATCCATGAAAATAATTCTACAGAACGTAATACGATATTGAATGAGTATGAAAACTTTCTATAACGGTTGATACCTGAGGGTTTTTTTTTGTGTGTGTGTGTGTGTTTTTTATCCAGATTATAATTATACGATGAACACTAAATATCTCATTGTTGATAAACAGCTTTTATTTGCTAGTATGTTGAGTGCCATTCCTCTTTTTTGCATCTATTAAATATGTAATGTGTTACCTCAGTCTAATGCATTAGTAATATTGAACATGTTAACATTATTCAAGAAGGAAATTAAAATAAAATTTATTTCACTTACAAATTTGCGTTTATTTCCCCCGCTAAAGATATCATTTTTTTGAAATTTAAATCGTTGTAATTGATTTTGTGCAGGCAGCAAAAATAATTCGATTCATTTTAATTCATATGTTATTCAGATAATCTCTACAATAATACTGTGTTGAAGTAGAATAAATACTTCAAAAAACTAAAATAGTCAAATATTCGTATTCGGAACATAATTTGATTTTTAGTTATTTAAGGAATGACTGTAATATTTTTTGTGTCTATGAAGAAATAACATTAAATAAAATTGGTGCACACTGAATAACTCGCGTAGCGGGTTATTTAAAGTGCACCACATTTTTTTATGTTATTTCGAATAGACAGAAAAAATATTACAGTTATTTCTTATTTAAAATTTAATTCTTAAATCCATTTTAAACCGAAGAAAACGAAGAGATTTTAATTTTATCATCAACTTCGTTCTATTTTTTATAGAAATGCGTTCAATAATTGAATCCCTTTACTTATGTAATATTTCCAGTGACAAATATATATATCTATAACAGTTATATCGGCAGTTTTAATGAAGCCGTTAAACTTGAAATGTTTTGATGAAAATAAAAAGCAATGTTTACCATGTTAAGATAAAGATATTCAAAATGAAACCTAGAATTTTTAGTCACGCAGGACTTTTTTCAAAAACGTTTCTGGTAGTAGGCTTAAAAAGAAAAATATTTACAGTATGATTTGCTCATCTAAAACGTACATACAATATGTGTTGCTGTTATGAGTAAAGGGAAATGCAACACAAATGTTTGGTTATGCATGAAACACGAAACAATGTTTTCATATTAAATTTTATTTGATTTAATTGAAAGGTTTACAATATAGAATCATATTTTGTTTCCGATATGACTGTCGAGTAAAACATGCAAAACAAACCTTTCCAACTGATGTTTACAGTTTGTTTTTATGTTGTGTTGTTACATAACAGTGCCAGATTAGGGTAGTTATAAGCTTTTAACCCAGTAGCATCATATATAGCTCGTCCCAATCTACATTACATTACTGAAAGTCTACTTTAACAAGTTTGTTCGAGGTAGACAATACTTTGGTTGGCATTGCATAGTGTCGTCTTGTTTTCTGTGGCTGTCCTTACACTATAGCTACATGCGTTTAAAGTGTAATGATAGATGCTCCAGTCTTGGAGCACATGATTCAATAATTAGATGATATTCATTGTCTTTGTAATAGGTTTCAGTTACTTCATGATGAGTCATTCAAATAAGTCAAGCCATTTCTTTTGATTTGTACTGTGTTCTTTTGTCTCTTGTTATACCACTGTCTTATGTTAGTGGAGGGCTGGAATCCCATAAACGTGTTGAATCCCGCCAAATTTTAAATGTGATTGTACAAAAGTCAAGTGCCTATATTTCAGTGATTGTGATGATGACATGTCTGTCACATTTATCTTATTTTTAGTAAATTACCAAACCGTTCAGGGTTTATGTTCTTTGAAATGATATTAATTAAGGTTGTCAGCGATTAACCGGTTAACCGGCCTACGTTCGGAGGGACCTAATATCAAATAACAAAAAATGAAGCATTTTCAATTTAAAAAGATTTGATATGAAATTTCAAATATTTATAAAAAATGCTCAAATTTAAAATCACCGTAATGGTTATAGATTCGACAGATAGATTGCCCAGTGTATTTATTGCTTTATGTTAAACTTGAGAAAAAAAATTATAAGCACGAAACTCATCAGCACAAGGCAAGATCTTGAGTGAACATAATAAGCATACATGTATTTTGACTATTTTTAAGGCGATCAAAAATTAAATAATTATTTAATTTTTTATTCAAAATTGCGTAGACAGACATCTTAATATGCCGCCCTCATCGTTATACTTAAACCGAATGTCGACCCACAAATGGTTAAATAAAATCTGCATAAATGAATGAATATATTATGGGTGGTACGAGAAACACGCTTAATCATCTCAAATCGAAACACTCCACATTGATCTCTAAGATATCAGAGGAAATGATATAATCAACGGTTTCAGACAACGTCAATTCAACAAGACCCGGAAGATTTTTAACTTCTTAATCTGCAGTTATAACAAACGTTATATTAGATACGTTGATATTGAATTAATAAAAGTAAAACTACACCAGGAATCACCAGACCGTACATTTGCCGAGCACTAAAGATAAGCCGCTTAACTTCCGTTTAACCATCGGATAACCGGCTATTCTGTCGAAAAGATTATCCGAGTAACCGGTAAACTGTAAGATTTTCTATACGTTTTGTCATAATTTGTTTTAAAGCTGAGAATAAGATTTGAGTTTTGTTAATTGTTGAAAACCGGGATCCCACAGCCAATGACAGCTACTAAATTCTGCATCATGTGTACTCTGTTTGATATTTATTATTTGCAAATCACAGCTACTTTAATATACGCATGATAAGCTATACATTATAGAATGTAAAGCTGGAACAAGGTCAAAGAATGAAGAATCATGCAAACCATGCAGCACAGGTACCTATGGAAGAAAATGTGAAAATCAATGCAATTGTTCATTTATTGAAAGGTATGTGTATCATTCTATCTTAAGTATTATTATATCATAAAAAATTTACAAAAACTTAAATTGTTCAATTTTAAACGTTATTTCTTGTGATAGAAGGGTGAATGTAGCAAAAAAAAATGTTTGATTTCCTTGAAAATAATTTTTTAATTTTTAATTTTTCTAGAAAGTATAAAACTAAATAAAAATACTAACGTTCTCTGCAACTGATATATAGATTTAAATATGAAGAATAGAAATATAAAGTTAATGCTATATATCCCTAAATTTTGCAGAGGGATTCCATTGCACATATGTTTAGTTTAGTTTAATACTTTACTTTTATTTCGATATATTCATAATAAAGTTGAAATAGCAGTCTTCCGGAGATTAGTTCTTGGTGGAATTATTATTTTTCAAAATGAATGCCTATTATCATCTCTGTCCTTAAAGGTTCAGCACTCAGTAGAAATTTAGGCTTATTAATTAACTGATGAACTCAAGATCAAAGTTGACTAATTTTGCACATCAAATAAATTTTTATTCACACATATTTGTCTTTATATGAGCTCTTGTAGGTGTTTTTAATATTTCGAAACGTCTGCATGGTATACTTAGCCAATGTATTTAGTGGTTCAGTGGGTGTATATACAACATGGTTATTTTAGTTATGATAGATGTTTGTCATTATATTGTCGGGAAAAATAACCGTCCGATTGACAAGAGATTTGAAACTTAATTTAGATTACATTTTCCTTGCATCTCGGGTACTTTGTGTTATCACGTGGCTGTATTAACCAGGATGTCGTCAATATGGCTACATTTCGTAAATTGATATTCTCAATTAAAAATCGATGGTGATATCTAATGTAGAATTAGAAAACTTTAACGTTTATGAATGTGTGCTTTTTGTATACATAATGAACGTAACATACATTTTCTGCTTTTGCGGAGTTTCCCTTTAAGTCAACGGCCAATTTATAGGACGTCGATATATTGTTATGGGTGATTATTGTTGATGTTTTAACGCCAGTTTGAAGCGCCAAATGTAGGCTATTTCGTGGCGGCAAGTATTAATTGGTGTAGAAAGCTGGAGTATCAGGGGGAAACTCTCGACCTTCGATTAAAAAACTGAAAATTATAGTCAATCAATTGTGTGTGTGTCTAGTGCACCCACACATACAGGGTTCGGACTTACACATTAAGCGTTGACAGGCTTGTAAATATAGTTGTCGAACTTCATATACCGAGGCCCCTATATAGTTATTAAAACAATTCTCCACAAAAATTAAAACAATACATATATAACTTAAGACGGGTACAAAAGAAAAAAAATGAAACAACTGATATAATTATCAATATTCTTCCTTAGTATGTATATATGTAAGTATCTTAATCATATTATCTCATATACGGAACAAGTTTGAAGAAAACTCGTGTATAAAACATGAGTATCATTTGATATAAAAATGCAGCAAAGATATGATTCAGAGTTTAAGGCATGTGTATGCATTTTTAGATAATCTGAAAATACAAAATTAACATAATGCATTGTTGTATGATATAATAAAAATTAAAAAAAAACATGTGTTGTGCTTAACGAATGTAAGGTTTCATGTCGTAACGTACTGGTCAACAATGTATAACAAAGCTGTGAAAAAAATATTCACATAAACCAATTTGATATATATTAAAATAGATATAGGAAGATGTGGTGTGAGTGCCAATGAGACAACTCTCCATACAAATAACAATTTAAAAAGTAAACCATTATAGGTTAAAGTACGGCCTTCAACACGGAGCTTTGGCTCACACCGAACAACAAGCTATAAAGGGCCCCAAAATTACTAGTGTAAAACCATTCAAACGGGAAAACCAACGGTCTAATCTATATAAACAAAACGAGAAACGAGAAACACGTATATATTACATAAACAAACGACAACTACTGTACATCAGATTCCTGACTTAGGACAGGTGCAAACATTTGCAGCGGGATTAAACGTTTTAATGGATCCAAACCTTCTCCCTTTTTCTGAAACAATAGCATAACATCACAACAAAGAAAAACATACTATAAAATATCAATTGGCAGACTTAACTCAATCAAAAAACGTATGATTAAACAATGAACGAATAAATTTGATCTGCGATATCTGAATACAAATGCACAGTTAATTAAATATTAGAGACAAACATTCATGACCAAAAAGCTAACAAACAAATTCAAACGCAGGACATGACTGAGAAATATTTAACCAATCAATGTTAACTTTAGAAAAAAAACCGGTTTTTTTTATAATCTTGAAGTTTATACAAATGTTGTAAGAATAAGTGAAATTTTTCTGAAGTATAATTTATTTCGGAACCTTGTAAATTACTTACTACATGCGAAACTTGTAGACAAAATTATTTGTAAGTTGGATAAATCCTATGGCTGTGATTCTTCATTGTTGTTATTATACATGTATATTTTGATAAACATATACACTTGTTTTGTTGTAGATGCAACAAGGTTTTCGGATGTGTGCCTCGAGATGTTATGTCTACTAAAGAGTTCAGATTTCGTATGCAATTTTTAAGAAATTATGTAGCTTCTAGTACTGAATTGTTGCATGTTACCTTGTTTATGTGATAACGAAGGTCGTCACTTTTAATCCTCTTTAAATTATTATCATTTAATCTTTAAATCACCAAAGATTGTCTCCACCCTTGAACATATATGTCCTCAGCCAGTTAGCCACAACATATTGATTTATTTAAGTTTTTTATGCATCTTAATCTTTCGTTTGTTATGTTATCTCATCAACCTTTGGGTTATTTGTAATGTTTCCTTAGTTGATTGGTCTATGAATAATATTAGTTTAAACATATTTTATTTGCGTAAATGTGCAAAAGGGATGAGACACAAGTTAATCAAACTTATAAAGTCTTCTCCCAATGAATAATATTTCCATTGCATTCCAATGAAAGACCTCTCCTATTAAACAGTAAGTTCCCGATTTTCTTCCTCTACCATCGTCTTTTACACATTTATTAGTGTTTTTGCAACCAGAACGAATATATTGTTGACACATTTTGTTAATGATAGATGCTATGGTCGCTTGTAAACGAACAACAACGTTATATCTGTCTAGAGTACAGTTACAAATTTTGATAAGGTTAGTATTGTACCTTTTTTGTTGTTGTTGCAAAACCAAAACATAGATTCAACCACCCAACGTGTTTTCTCAAATACATGGAGTATTATGGGTTAGCATAGCACGTTTTCGAAATTTAAACTATCAGACTTATATGTTAACTGGTCTGAGTGGATCTTCTGAAAGATTCACAGTGGATTCTATTGTACATGTTGAATGTGCCTTTATTTTGTTAGGCAAGCTTAAGGATAAATACAAGTTCACTTGCTGAATCATTTTTGCAAAACATGAATGTTGTAGCGTTAAGCCATCGTTTACAATTGTTTACATATATGTATAACCATAATCAGATTTCTCGTATTTTTTAGATCCAGAATCGCATTCAACAAAAATAAGTAAGAGCGTTTCCCACACCGACGTAACAGTTGCTCTCGTCATAACAGATTTTGTTGACAAAGTGACAACTACAATTAGACAAAACGGTATAATATAATCTAACTATGAATCATATAACATACTCAATATTCGAATTTTTGTATTAGAACGTACATTATTATGCGATATATCTGAAAGGCATGTTACTTGGAATTGAGCAATTTTCAGGTAAGTTGTGACGGCCGAATATGGATGTCCTTAAATGTAGACATCCTCCGTCTTTCAAGTAGTATTTCTTATAATCCTGAAGTTCTTTATTTCTTATATCATTATGAGAGTCTACATATATATATTCATGTTCTGATTAGATACTCTAATAATTGTAATTTGGATGAAATAGAAATTTTGTTCATAATGTTTTTTAAAATCATATCTCATTCATAATTGATATTTAAAAGAACAGTGCTTAGAAAGTAATTTGATCATAAACTTACCATGTCTAGCATATGGTATCTTTTCAAATGACTTCGTTGATTGTCTTTATGTTTTCAAGTTTCTTTCTTTTTAGATATCACTAACTGGTCCTTCACAAACATCGACGAACCAAGAGATAAACATGATCAATATGCTAACCATTCAACCCAAACGAATGATGTCAATTTAGAAGCAAAAGGTTAAATTTATTTATTTATTGAAGAATACAATCAATTGTTTGAATTAATTAACATGCACACTATCAATACTAATGATTATCTTATTAAAGGCATAGATTACCTTAGGCGTATGTGGCACCAATTTGTGGAATTTTGGGTCTCCCATGCTTTTCGGCTTTGTACTTGTTTTTGCTTTCGAACTATTTTGATCTGAGCGTCAATGGTGATTTTTATTTAGACGAAGCCCGCGTCTGTTGTATCAAATTTTAAGACTGGTATCTATTTAGTTTATACGTCAAAGAATTTGTTTTTAAATTTACCTTAATGAGGACCTTGATAACTCTCCCAGAACCCTCAGAATCAAAGAATATTTTGGTAACAAGGATAAAGAGGTGGTTAATCAGCAAGACTCAGACACGTTTGACTCGGAGGAAGAAATCACTACCGCATTTTTAGAAGAAGAGTTCATGGATTCCAAAACCTAGTAAATCTGCTACACTGGAAGATGTTATCGACAAAATCAAATCAATCGGATGTTGTTCATCTAGCTAGCAACAAGTACTCGTCATTTTATAAAACCTCTCCTGACGAGAAAAGAGCCATACAATCGCTGAGAAACCGAGATTATATTGTGATAAAACCAGCAGACAAGGGCAGTGCCGTTGTTATAATGGACAAATCTAACTACATCGCGGAAGCAGTGCGTAAGCTCTCTGATGAGAGATTTTATAAGAAGCTAGACTATGACCCTACATCCGACTTTAGTTCCAAAATTATCACTGCCTTACAAACCATGTACGATGACAGTCACATAGATGAGGATACAATTGGTTATTTAAAACCAGAGAATGCCAAGCCTGGTCGATTGTATCTTCTTCCCAAAATACACAAGGTTAACAACCCTGGTAGACCCATTGTATCCGCAAACGGCCATCCGACTGAGAAAATCTCGGAATTTGTCGATTTTCATTTAAGATCTCATGTAGAAAATCTTCCTTCCCACATTCGATACTACAGATTATCTTCTTAAAATGGAATCCATGAACGTATAAACGAGTCTAAATTGAAAACTACGTTCAAACCTATGATTGCGTTGGATAAAAACCGCAATTTTTATACGTGTGCATGTAAAACAAATTTCGTTGTAGAAGGGTCTAAAAACAGCACAAACAACATTTTCCAAAATACCAAAAAAGTGAAAAAGTATATTTAAACAAAACGCATTTGGCTAACAGGTCGAACAACTGATGTTCTTTAACCCTGCTGACTGCCATTGGCGATTTCCAAATAAAATTGATCACAAGATGTAACAAAATGGATCTTAATATAAATTTAATACTAAACAGATAAAAATTAACTTGTGGCCACGATGTTATGCCACAAACATACGGTGTCAATATGTTTTTAGTACACCAGATCCGGATTTCGACAATAAATGTCTTTTCAGTGATGTTAGGGATCGAAACGGTATTTGGAAGGCCATATAAAAAGTACCCTCATTTTTAGAAAAAGTACCCTTATTTTTAGATAAACTCTTGAATTTTAAGAGTCAATATAGGATGAACGGATCATATAAACCGGAGGGAAAATATGATACAAGCCCAAACGAAAAAATATAAACGAGTCTAAATTGAAAACTGCGTTCAAACCTATGATTGCGTTGGATAAAAACCGCAATTTTTATACGTGTGCATGTAAAACAAATTTCGTTGTAGAAGGGTCTAAAAACAGCACAAACAACATTTTCCAAAATACCAAAAAAGTGAAAAAGTATATTTAAACAAAACGCATTTGACTAACAGGTCGAACAACTGATGTTCTTAAACCCTTCTGACTGCCATTGGCGATTGCCAAAAAAAATTGATCACGAGATGTAACAAAATGGATCTTAGTACTAAACAGAAAACGATGTATATATATATACAACTCGTCTAAACATCAACCCAACAATGTTAGATCTGTAAATTTGCTTTCGCAAATTTTTGGTTCTTCCCTCGCCGGGATTCGAACCCATGCTACTGTGATATCGTGACACCAAATCGCCTGCACTGCAGCCGTCCCGCTAGACCACACGACCACCTGGGCTCTATATATATATATATATATATATTCAAACCTATGATTGCGTTGGATAAAAACCGCAATTTATATATATATATAGAAGTCTATAAAAAGGACCAACAAGCAAATTTACTATGTACCGGAACGTCTAGAATGGACGATACTATGCAGATAAGGAAAAAATTATATCAGTCTAAAAATTTGTACAACGGTACTGATATAAGATGTTATAATACGAAAATGTTGTTATTAAATCGTGTTGACAAATATTTCGGCTAAAAAAATGGCATTCTTCAGTGTCAAAAGTTTTAACAATACTGATATTAGGTGTAAAAATAGATCAGTAATAATGCAATTAAGTTTCGGTCTATCGATTTTAATCCAAAATCCTGAATCTCATAATATAAACAAAACACTATGATTCAATATACGTGACTGTGTATATTATCATTAAAAAATGAGTGAAAAACAAAACTTTTAGTATTTTTTATTGATGCCGTTTGGATGATGTACATTTAGTTCCTTTATCCAAAAGCTTTTCCGAACCTGTCGCTGGGCATCACTCCAGTGAATGTTCTGTTCAATCACTAGAATTTTCATGCGGTTAAAGTCATCAAGTTTGTGACCCGACTGTCGAAAATGCTGAGAAAATGGGAGAAGTGGCTTCTTAGAGATATCACTCCTATGGCCATTGAGGCGTTTATGGAAGGGCTGCTTTGACTCACCAACATATTGGAGGCCACAAACCGAACATTCAAGTATGTAAATAACATTCATACTAAACCGGGCAGATTTTATCTTTTACCTTAAATTCATAAGACCAATAACCAAGGAAGACCTATAGTTTCAGCGAACGGTCATCCGACGGAAAAAATATTGGAATTCGTTGACTTCCATCTCTGTCAACATTTTGAAGACTTACAACCTCACATCAAAGATACAAGCGATTATCTTAGAAAAATGAAGGCCTTAAATCCACTATCCTCCGACACGACTCTTGCTTTCATGGATGTTACCTCCCTCTACACTAATATTCCACATGCAGATGGCATTGATGCATGTAAAGAAGTTTGGAATTCCAGACTAGTTTTGAAAAGCAATTCTCTGTAACCACCAAGCATGTTGCGGCACGCATAGTCTCAGATTTTCTTGAAATTTGGTCTGTTGGAACCTATCGATAAACTAACAAGAAAAATGTTGTCAAAAAATTTGTTTATGCCCCCGTGGCCATGGTTACGGGTCCCCTTTGATTTTGCCTAAAATATGCATATTTTGACGATAAAAAATTACCCATTTTAAGCAATTATCATGCATACATTTCAAGTTTTATCAATATTTAGACTATTGTTCATTTAAATATAAAACTTTATGAGTAAGATGAAATATAAAAATTATTTCTGAAAAAAGGGTAAAAAGGGGGCAGCACTGATTAAAATAGTGGAATTTTCAATGTTTTCAAAAAGGTAAATTATAGGCATTTTGCATTTCATAATTTTTCACTTTTGCATCCACAGCAAATTATACTAAAGTGATAAATGTAAACTATGATTGTTGCCTAGGAATAATTTATCATTAAAGGTTTGGGAATTAGGTTGCTAGGGTGGTTGCTATGGGAATATAAAAGTGTCATTTTTGGTATTTTGACGAAAACTTTTGACATTGTCATTCAAATAGGTTTAAAACAGTGACAAATACAAAATAAAAATCACTTGGGACATGTTGTGTAATCAATGACCTGAAAGTTGACCTAAAAGTCAAAGGTTATTTATGACCCTGACTTTGACCTTCGGTTTTTTTTTATTTAATTTTGTTACAAATTTTATCAAATAAACCCAAAAAGGATTTAGAAAAAGTGTTTAGACACAATTTTGCTTATACTTTGTTAGAGAGTAAACTGCTAGAAGTCAAGGTCATGTTAAAAGTTCTTAACAACGACCCTTTTTTATATAAATGTACCTAGCAACCATTCATAGTTGGATTCAGATTGATACGAACTGTGATATAAATCTTATTAAAAGTTGAGGGGTCAATATTTTCAACATAAACTTTACCAGCCATTCTCATATAATCAGAAAATGCATAGCAATCATCCTTGTATTGGTGCTTTACTAAAGTTGTAATTCATTCTTCCATTAGGCTCTCGAATTTCATTAAAGAACAGGTATTGTGTTTCTTAAAAAATTCACATACATGAGTTTACTCATGTACATTTCAGTTAATCGCCAGCTACTTTGTTTCCTGTTCTTACTTGAATTACAAATGATATTTTTTTCCAAAGTAATTTATCAATTTTACGAAAAAAATACCAGTTGAATTATGGAGATTCGTGTTTTACTTTTATGTTCTTTATCTTGAATCTTCAATGCCTGTATAAAAAGTTATGTAACAAAACATCATTTTTACTGAAACTTATATGGATACATGAACAATTTAACAGTAAAATTTACCAACAAGACTTAATCAAAAAATCAAAATATTCGAAAATTTCATTTTACTCTAAATAGGCACTTTGCCTTTTAATGAATACTAGTACTAAAGGAGAAAAATTCAAATAACAGCAATTTTTCTTGTTTCCTTATCTCAATTATGTACTCTTGTTTAGTTACTCTTGTAGCCAAACATAGCTTAATCTATATTAATATATTTATGTTAGTACTAAATGACGATTGTTTCCCCAAATTGACTTTGAAGGATATTCACTCTAATTATGGGTTGTCAAGTGAATTAAAGGTAGATTTATGATATAACGCCATCTTTGATTGCACAATCACAGTACACATTGGTCTAGTTATTCACTCAAATCTGCAAAGGAGAAGGTACATGTATGATAAGGGGCATTGTTGGCCCCTCTCAAGAGAAGCCTTAATTTATACGATTGCTAGCCTTAGTATACATAGAAACTTAAAAAAAATGATTTTTTTTTGTTCCGATAAAAAGAAGGTTGCCAAGGAACCATTTTTACTACATAATAGAATAAGCACATACGAATTGCTGTATCTGTACAAATAACCATATTTTGCAGATAAGATGGTTGGTTTCAGAGTAACTCGAAGTAACAAATGAATAGTCACTTCAATTTGAGTTCTCAAATTGCTTAGCAACCACTTAGCAACAGAAATATTCCCGAGCAACGGTTAATAAAAGGTGATAAAGGGTGATTTGTGTCCTCTCAAGTATGAATCTAGCAACATAAATTTCATAAAAACAATTGTCTTTATTTTTTACTAAAATAGGTGGCCAATCAATTAGCTTATCATACCTTATCCTTTGGAGACAGATTTGCAATTTTATGGTTATACTGTGTATTCATGTTAAGAAAACTTGGTGATTTCATTGTATTATTCAAAATATTTAAACAAATATCATTTTTCTTCAAATGAGCCATTTAAGGGGAGATAACGCTTTCAGTAAAAAAAATATACTTGACTTTAAATAGGAATTTTTTTTTTATTATTACTTGTCGCAAGAAAACGAGTTAAGTGACATCATTGTTCCTTTTTATTTTCTTAAAACATATGATGAAACCTATCTTCTCAAAATTATTCATAATTCTATCTTAAAGAATTTTTTTTATGCACACAAGTGTGTTTTTTCAAGAACAATCTAACCAAATTTCGGCAATTTTCAATGACTCAAAGCTTGTAAAATAGCACGGGGACCCATCCTTTTTATTATTTAAAAAAAAAAGCAAAGTTAATTCTTTATTTTAGCAAAATATAAGAAAATTCTGTCTCAAAAAGTCTATACTTATGATCTACCTAAACCATGTTGAATTATTTGTAATCGTGTCTTGTTGATAATTTTTGAATTTCAAGTTTCCTTCTGGTATAATATGGTATTTTTGATATAAGTCAAAAAAGAGCACACAGTCTTTAAAAGGCAATAACTGCAATAAAAATCAGCTGACGACTTCAACGCAGCAGATCTAATGTTGCTGATAATCTATAAAATTAAATGTTTCTCTTTCTCTTTTATTGTTTTCAAGATAATATAAATAGACAAAAAAACATAAATGGGAAATGTGTCCGTTGCATATCATATTTATGAAATTATAAAGGGACATAACCAAAGAATTGCAAAAGGCATTCAAAAACGGCAAAGGTGATGCCACGCAATTTTCAAATTGATCTGTATTATGTGGCAATAACATGATATGCAAGTTAAACAACATTTGGTTGAGGCAAACTAAAATTAGAGAATGGATACCAACTTTCGGGACGTACGGACGGACGGACGTACAAACAGATGGACAGGGTAAAACTTAATGCCACGTCTGCTCAACGGGGCATAAAAAGGTTAACATTCATCATTTCAGGCCAGAAATTACCCTCTAAATAGATAATAGGTAGACCCCTTCACTCGGAATATTAAAGGTCCTTTCAGAGTTTTTTATTTATAACAATTTTCATGATGATAAACAATTTAAACTTGCATTTTATTCCTATATTCTATTCAAGCCATCATGGGATGCATTTTTAAAGTACATACTCTAATGATGATTGTGTCCCAATCTGGTTTGTGGAGAAGTCCGGTTAAAAGATAATTTTTCAAAAAATGTTACATTTTAGACAATTTAAAAAGTGTGTACTTCACTTGATTCAATCAGTTTGTGTTAAAGATTTGAACTGATTTGGTCATTACAAATACTAAAATTCAAGTTCAAATATGGAATGCTATCAAATTTGCTATTGCATTTCATTTTTAGAATGAAAAAGTTTAAAATGGAAGTTGTCGACTTCATGTCCAGTCTCAACATTTGTATAAGTAAGTGCTACCGCTTCCATTTAAAACAAAAACCGTCTTACAATTAGGGAGCTACCATTTGATTTTTATGGGGGGCTAGGATGAAATTTGAAAAAAATAGGCAGGACAGGAGTTTTGAGTAAAAAAAAAAGGCAGGATGAGACACTTGCAAAAAAAAAAGTCAGGACGACAATTTAGGTAAAAAAAAGGTCAGGATAAACTAATAAAAAAGGCAGGACCGAACAGAGTGAAAAATAAAAAGGCAAGACAGAGATTACAGCTAAAAAAAAAAGGCAGGACAAAATTTTTCATCCTAGCCCCCCCCCCCCCCCTCCCCCCTAAAAATCAAATGGTAGCTCCCTTAGCAACAAATGCTAAAATTTCAGTATTTTTGCATGACATAATGACTCAATTTCTTTAAGACGACTCATATTTATCTAACACACGCTTTCTACTTTCTTATACATAGCGTTAGAGTTTACTTTTTAAGCAAATGTAATAATTTTATATTTTGGGGCCAAAAGGGGTCCTGATTGGCCTAGTCTGTTCGATTTCTAATTTCAAAGGAGAGTTGTTTTTTTTTTTTTTTTTTTTTAAGTTAACGACGATTATGCCATTGTTATGAGTAAATCTCAATTGGCACTGAGACTCTATTAAAAAAGCGTTTACTAAACACACAACGTATTCTTTAATACTTTTTTTTTAATCTTCTACTGTTGATGTACAAAATAGCAATGGGTAGATGCAGGGTAGTTCTATTAGTTAGGAAAGACCATTTTATATTTTGTGATGGGGATAATAGAAGTTTAACGAAATGAATTTGATAGTGTCTTGATCTTAAGATAAATAATATTACCCAAAACATGCTCAAAACAATTGTCTGTACATTTAGGCCGTGTTCACATTGACCTAAATTCGGTGTTGTGTTTGTGTAACTCACACGTAAACTAAACACAATTGTGTTCCCATTGATAAAACTCAATGTTTACATGTAGTTTAAATCATGTTTTACCTACACACGGTCGATAGTCAATGTAGGCCATGTGTAGGTTAAGTGTACACAAAACTGCATTTAGGACATTAGTTTTATCGTGTAAATATTTAAGGAGGAAACTATTTTTGAGTAAAATTGATATTTTTGATAATTATTAGTTGTCTAAATTTTACAGATTTTTTTTTGGTTAAAAAAAATTAACGTACTTTATTAACCCCTAATCAAGACTCAAAGCAGCATCATTGCCGAACCCATAAGGCAGCAACCAATTGATTTTCGGGGGGGGGGGAGCTATTATAGTCGAGTATAAAACATAAAGGCAAGGGGGTGGGGGTGGTGAGCTATGGATTTTGTTTTGGAAACAAAAAATGTTTCCAGTTTTTGGCCCTGAAAAAAAATGTTTGTTTCACCCTCAGCTGCCACTATATATAATGCTAAAATTGATTTCGACTTGTCACCAAAATTTGTCCTAAAAAAAATCAAAAGCTCACGCCCCCCTCCCCCTCCACAAAAATTTAAGTAAATAGTTGCTGCCTAATTCATTTGAAAAGGTCTTCCCGAATCGACTTGACGTACACAGAAATATTCGCCACTGGTCTTTACTCAAAAAACGATTCACGCATAAATGCATGACTAAAAAAAATGTCAGGTAAATGATCTGTTTGTCTAGTATCTCAGTTCCGTTAAATAACACGTAAGATAAATTAAAAAAACGTTACCCTATTTCTTTACCAGATATTCCTTGGAGAAGAAAAACCATTTGAAACGAACAGAAAAGATAAAAATGTAGTGATCCATAATATCTCAATCCTTTTTTTTTCGGCTGTAAGCACGCTGTTGCAGCTAACGTTTTCTAATGCGTTATCGAGACATCTCTAGTGATATTCAAACTACTGCAAATTATAAAAATGGCTTTCATAAAGTAGCAACCACTTAACTTACGTACGTTTTTATTCCTTTTTTTTCGATGCTGGTGATCAAACACTTTTTTTTTCAATATTTAACACTATAATGTATGGGGAAACTCTTGATTCAGAATAATTTTTTTTATTATCTGTATGACCTTTTTTTTTTTTATCAAATTGGGGATCGGAATATTTCCATTCCCATCCCCCACCCCTATTTTGAAGTCAAATAGTTGTTCTCTTACCGCTAGAAAAATTTTTGAATTCAGTTCTACGTAATGAACATTTAAATGACATATAGTTTACAAGTGGGAACAAATCTTATGTACAGGTAGCTAAACAAGGTGTATAGATGTGAACAAATGTAATGTGAAACCAGTGTGCACTACACTAAACTAATTGTAAACATGTTTACTCTACACGGCGTTTGGTGTGAACACGGCCTTAGATGCACATCAGCTTAAAACTATTTAAAATACAAAAACGGGTGTGTGCAATGAAACAAAAATTCGAGTGAAAATGAATATATTGTCTATGTATAACTTCTTTGCTTGAAAGGCCAACTCCAACCAAAATAAAGTGGCCGATCTCTTAGCAGTTATATTCATTTTCTCTTCTTCTTGTAGATATAAAGAACTTGTCTTTAAATAACATTTGGTTGTCTTCTAGAGAGTTGTCTCATCAGAAGACATCTTTTAAATTTTTGTATATATGTGTAATCAGTCACATGAAATTAAATTTGCTATATAATTTACCATTCTGGATTAGACATGTGTACTTAATATTATTTTTTCTGATTTTTTTCCAAATGATACCTACAATAAACTGTTGCTGTGCACTTTTTCTAAATAATTAGTTTAAACATATTTATTAATAGTGGATTGGGAAACAAGTTTTTCAACTTATATCAATCCCTCTCCACTTTGCGGGTGCGAGTGCTGCCTTATAACGGCATTAGCCTGCTCTTTTTCGAAATCTACAAGGTGTCTTTATCGTGCAAGATATATGGCTCTCTCTTAACACGGGTCAGCAATTTATCGTCCCCTAATCCGACAGACTATCATCGTTTCCTCAAGACCATACTCGCAAATGATGTCAAGGGAGGGCTGAAAATTCAGTTCCTGAAATTTTCATCCCAAACGGGAATCGAACCAGGAACCTTTGTATAAGAAGTCTGATGCACTAACCAATTAAATGGTTGCTATGCACTTTTTCAATATAAATTGATAGTTGCTAGGCATTTTCCTAATATAAATAAATGGTTGCTAGGCAGTTTTACACTTCAAATGAATGATTGTTTACAACTAATGTGATGACATCCCCTAGACCTTTGAAGTTAGTATTATGTAATAGTTTATATAGTTCTGAATTAATCATGTTTGGTTGCTAGGTACTTTTTTTTTATCAAAAAGGGTGGTTGCTAAGCATGACCTTGATCTTTATTTTTCATATGTTAACAAAAAGTGGCTTAAAATGCCCTGATCATTTTCTCCATGTATAGTATGCCTCTTTCTATTACATTTCCTTTCAAAATTCAATTAATATACACAAGGTCAAAGGTCAAGGTCGTCAAATTTATGGTTATTTTAATTGCCAATGGTTTGTACATCATAGTCATTCAATAATAAGTACTTTTTGTGGATTATTTTATTAAAATGGCTACATTTTAGAGGTAAAAAGGCAAAAATGACACATTTTTGTTTCCATAGCAACTATCCTAGAACCCAATTTCCCAAACATTTTGTTATAATTTTTTGATTAGAAACATTGATACTTTTCATTCATAACCACAGGTTAAATGGAGGTGGATGCAAAAATGTCTTTTTTTTTCATACAAAATGTGTAAAATTTGTATTCTGAACTATATTGAAAAATGACCTCTGCTTCTGCGGCTGTGAAAATATTCAGCCAAATTTTGTTTTATATATGACATTGCTATTTTGTTTGTTAAGTTTCATGTTTCTGAAAAATATTTACAAATATCATTAATAAAACCTAGTTTTGATTACGAATGACTGCAAACTAGTTGTTTTTTCGATGCTACATTCCTTAAAATTGGCGGGAAATCTCATTCACTTGGTTGCCATGGCTAAGTTTCATGAAAATCGGTGACTATGCGTGCCGGCCCCCCTATATAAAATGGTTGGTGGTTACAGAGAATTGCTCTTAACTATACACCTACTGAATGCCAGGTCAAAATACTCACGCTGGTACTTACGAAAAACAACTTCACTTTTGATGGAGATCATTATTTGCAAGTTAATGGAACTGCCATGGGCACCAAAATGGCTCCATCATATGCCAACAAATTTATAGGCAAATTAGAGAAACAACTCCTTGAATCTTCCATCGAAAACCCGCTTTCCTGGTTTAGATTTATAGATGATGTGGATATGAAATGGAATAAACATGATAAAAGCGACGATACTTTTATCAGTCATGCCAACAACATAAATCCAAGTATCAAATTTACTCATGAGAAGTCTTAATCCAAAATCACCTTCCTCGATACTTCAAGTTCGCTCACAGAGGGCATCATATCTACAGATTTATATTCTAAGCCTATTGACACTCATCAATATTTGTCCCCTAAAAGTTGCCATCCTGCTCATCTTACCAAGAGCATCCCGTACAGTCAGGCACTAAGAGTCAAGCGAATATGTTCCAACACAGAAACAACTGAAAGACAACTACGCCAACTTGAAACTCGCTTGAGGAAAAGGGGCTACAAACACAGAAATATCAAAAAAAGAGTTTTCAGAAAGCGGATCAATTCCTAGAACTCCATGTGTTCTTACTAACCACCTATCTCTCAAAAACAGCTTTGGTGTCATTCGTGAGCATTGGAAAACAGTTGACAAGAATTCCAAACTATCCAAGATTTTTCCCGAGTCTCCCATGATAGCTTTTAGGCAATAGTCTGCGGAACCTGCTGGTGCGGGCTGAAGTGTCTGATAATAGAAGTATTTCTGGAGAATGTCGTTCGTGTGAAGAAAACCGCTGCAATTGCTGCCTACAGATGCAGCATTCATCATTCAGTAAGGCAACCGAAAATAACTATAAGATATTTTTGCAATGTTACCTGCAAAAGTATGAATGTTATTAACATACTTGAATGTTCGGTTTGTGGCCTCCAATATGTTGGTGAGTCAAAGCAGCCCTTCCACAAACGCCTCAATGGCCATAGGAGTGATATCTCTAAGAAACCACTTCTCCCAGTTTCTCAGCATTTCAGACAGTCGGGTCACAAACTTGATGACTTTAACCGCATGAAAATTCTAGTGATTGAACAGAACATTCACTGGAGTGATGCCTAGCGACAGGTTCGGGAAAGCTTTTGGATAAAGGAACTAAATGTACATCATCCAAACGGCATCAACAAGAAATACTAACAGTTTTGTTTTTCACTGTTTTTTTAATGTTAATATACACAGTCACGTATATTGAATCATAGTGTTTAGTTTATATTATGAGATTCAGGATTTTGGATTAAAATCAATAGACCAAAACTTACCTCCATTATTACTGATCTATTTTTACACCTAATATCAGTATTATTAAACCTTTTGACACTGAAGAAGGCCATTTGTATTATAACATCTTATATCAGTACCGTTGTGTAAATTTTTAGACTTATATATTATATATATACTTAAAAGGTCAAATTTTACTACAATAGACCTTAACATTAAAAAAAATGAAATATAAGATCACATTTGGCTGAGTGTGTTCAAAAGTTAGTGTAATGCATGAGGCATACAAATATTTTTTTTTTACCATACGAGGCGAGCTATTTCAACATGATGTTCCTTAATAGAATATTGTATAGTGCAGATGTTAAGATAAGAAATAACCCATTTCCCTTTCTCAGTCACAAAGACAAGGATTTACATTCATAGAAACATACATATTTTGTTACTATGAATGTAAAACATTTTCTATGTCTAATATTAGACATTTTCAAAAACTCTCGATACCGACCTACGGTTTACAGGAGAACTAGACTAAGAGGGGTCGTATCAAAGATGAAAATCATTCATATGTGACATGTATGTAGCATAAACATAATACTAGATATTTTTTTCATAATTTTAAAACCAGATACTGAAGGAGATTTGACCCGTTTCGTAGTGGACATCAACAAAAATACGGTATCACTCTGGTCCATTTGATGTGCTCAATTTTTCTTACCAACAATTTAATTGCCGTTATAAAAGCATTACTTCTTTTGTAAGACCCTAATGTTTATATCTCTTGCAAACAAAAATTACATTGATTTTATATAACTGATTATTGGCAAATTTTAATGACTTCGTTTCGTAGTGGACATTTTGTGAGGGACACACCTTCTAAAATTAAAAATCCTATAATGAAAGCTGTTTATTAAAATATGTTGGCTCTGAACATACTTTTGAATTATTAAAGAACTTATGTAAAGTAAAAATAACATTTATTTCTTCATTTTTTTACGATATTTTAGAGTATGAATGTTGAACAGGCGGTCTAGGGACATGCCATTTTGGTTGTTTTGGACCATTCAGGAGTCAATATCTTATCAATCCCTCTAAAAATAAACTGTTTTTTTGCTTAAAAATGTTAAATCTAATTCAATGTACTGACTGCACAAAAAAATACTTGCAAAGATTAAACATGGTTTTTTTTAAAGTGGCTGAGCCAAGAAAATACGTTTTTATTGAAAAACGCCCAGATGTAGGCAATTGTTTAAAAGGTCTAATATTACTACCTTTAAGTCAATACCTCTGCTGGTTAACAGTTATACTTCCCAAGAGTACCACAAACACCGTAGCCAGTTCGTTGGTATTTGTATAAACATACGGATTTTTTAGAATGACATTTGTTGTTATAAAATTTTGACTACAAATTAAGAAAAATACCTCCTTCATTTAAAGCGACAGCTGGACTGGATTTAGCTCTCTTTTGTCATTTTTTTATTAACTTTCTAACGTTTCTATTAAGTTTTGAATTTTCTAATATTGTGGCGAAGTCGAAGTAAAATGTCAGTCAACCAATTCAAAATTTGCACTGTTTTAACCAGCGTACATCTGACAGGACTTTCAACGCAATACATATTTCAGTTGAAATAAACTACTAATCAATATATTCAAGATGAAAGAATCTTTTAGAAAATGCAGAACAGCCAATAAAACTTCAATGACTTTTACTTTTCATAATGTGATGCTCTTCCATTTGGCGATATTGGTCTAAGTGCACATAAACGAAAGCAGCCATAGGACCTCGTTGAACACTGTTTGCCGAATGCATTAGATGGCATTCAATTTTTTTTATTTTTATTTTTTTCTAAATATAAGAATTTGTAGATGTGGTAGAATGGCAAATGAGACAACTATCCACCAAAGTTTGAATGAAGTAGGTGTAAGCAATTATGTTCACACGTTCGGCATCCAACAATTAATGAGGAAAACATATACCGTATAGTCGGCTTTAAAAGGCCCCGATAAAACATGTGAAAAACTTTAAAACGAGAAAACTAACGGTAAAATATATAAATGATAAATTATTTATTCACAAAAAACAATATGACAGATCTATATAACCATTATACTACAGTATCCTGACGTTGAACAGGCACATACATAATGAGACGAAATTAAACATGTGAGCTCTCAGCTATCTCTGTAACCTGGAACACTGGTGTAAGAGCACAACATGATAACTAAAATGTACAGATGCTATTGGTTAAACTCAAAATATCGGTACAAGACAAACAAACAATACACATAAAGAGTAATTGTAGTAAAAGGTGGTTATTCCATAAGAGACTAAATAACACAAATATTTACAACGGTAGGGCACCGTACAGCCTTAAACAAACAGCAAAGCCGAAACCGCATAGTCAGGTATAAAAGGCATGAGAATAACACAATTAAGTAAAATAATTAAAACGAGAAAACTAGCCTAAGATTAGAATTGATTATCTGTTTTTCATTTACAAGCATTTTGTCTATAAATCTTTACCCACAAATCTATTTACGCTTTTTCGTCAATCATACATTGCTAATATTGTTGCTTTGAAAGTTTCTCTCTAATTGTTTAAGTTTAGAAGATAAAAGTGTGAAATGCAAAAATAACTGAATAGTCCTCCAAGAAATACTTCCGTTATTACGACAAAGATATGTCGGTTTTACGACATAGAATATCGTTATTATGGCAAAGTTATGTCCATTTAACGACATAGCATCTAGTTATTACCACATTGTATGTCTTTATTACCACATAATGTATCGTTGTAAATACATAATTCATAATCAATGACAAGTGTGTAATCGGTTGCGTTTATTTTTTCTGTTTATGACTTAACTTTTTAATTTTGATGTCATTAACAGACGTATATCTTGTAAACTTCCTTCCTGTTTTCAGATATAAGGAAAACTAGGTAATCAGTATTCTTAATTTCAGCATTTCATTGTATAGAGTATATACACCCAGTTGATACGATATTCCAGAGTTTACAACGGCTATCAATATTTCCTTCATGTAAGGTTGCTGCTTCAGAAGAAGCCATTAAACTACGAGTTTTGAGTGGATGAATTGAAATCATCCCTTCGAATGTTTTGCTGACGTCATCACGAGTTGACTGATTGTTGCGGAATATCAAGGTTACACATGATGACGAATATGTTATTTTTTTAATAAGACTAGATTTATACATGCGTGAGAAACACAACGGGTCCTATATGTGGATCGGAACCTGCTGACTTTTCCAGAACAGTCAATATCAACCCCAATTGTTGGTGTGGTTCGTGTTGCTCAGTCTTTAGTTTGCTATGTTGTGTGTTTTGTGCATTTTTCTGTTGTTGTATTTATGTCGTTTTGCGTGTTTTGCTATGATGTTTTCAGTTTATTGTCGACTAATGAGTTTGAATGTCCCTTTTGGTGTTTTTCGCCCACTTTAACTATACAATCACTCGTCTTGCACAATATACTTGAATTTAAATATTGGATATGAAGGACATGCTTGAATCATACTACTGGAAGATCTCGTATTTTATGATTTTGTTATGAACTATGATGTGTTAGCTTACCTATATATACATTCGTTTAAAAAAAACACCAACAGAGGTTGTTAGAGAGTATATTCTTTAAGATAAACACAATAATATATATATATATATATTTGTATCCTATTTTCAGTAAGTTTATCCAATATTGAAATACTGGTTTACTCTGCTGGATCCAGTGGATTCGTTATACTGATAGTGTCAACTTTAATTTTCTATGTGTGTTTTTATAAATACAAACAAAAACAGTTAACAAAACAACAAACAAACATGCATACTATCCCACCAGGGTCTGTTAAAACTAGTAATATTGACGAATCGAGTCTGTATGACAGCATTGATGAAAATGCGCTATATGATGACAACATTCTGATAATATACGACCAGGAGAGTGTAGACACTAGAGCTGGAAAGAACTCAGACTCAGATCTTTCGTCACGAAAATCAGACGCCTCAAGCTATCTTCATCCATACACGGCTGTACAAGAAACATTTGAAATGCACACGTACTGTTCGCGAATCGATTCTTACGACAACAGTAGCATATCATCTGCATCTGGAGAATTAAAAAGGGATTCAGGATATACACATCCTTATCAACAATTGCAACAAGACCGACCCACCGAAACCAAAACCGAGTATACGGAAATCAATATCCATCAATATTTAGAAATCATTGACATAACCGCAAATGCAAACGTATCGCAAAGTTTGTCGACTAAAACCATTCACGATTGTTACAAAGATAATGAACATATGTTTTCATGCAATGTAGTTGGTTGTAAAGCCTGCAGTAGCTCTTATCATGCAAACATTCCCTGTGATTCTAATGGACTCGTGGTTGCTGGAGGACAACCTGTCGACTTGCAATTTAACTCTATGCAACAACTATCTCTGTTATTTAAACAGACACCAGGAGCAGTAAATGACGACGCAGAGAAAAAGAAATTGACAAAATTAAGGCACCTGTCGGTGTAATAAAAGGATGTATTTGCTACCGTGAATTAACTTTCTTATTTCAAAATTAAAACAATTAAATCAATAGGAGACATCTATCATCTGATGCGGAATTACTTGAAGACAGATTGCTTACGTGTTTAATGATTTAATATATATATTTTTTTAATTTTATTATACATTTAGTTTAATCAGTTGCCATCAATCATTAGTTTTCTTCCTTTCATGTTTTCAGATTTTATCAGACTGTTAGTTTTCTATTTAATGCTGCGTGCACACGTTATTATAATTCGATTCGCATTAATTGTTTCGAATTAGTTTAATTCGCATACAAAACATTTAACGTCCGAACGTAAATGCTAATTCGAATTGCAATGCGCGTCAATTAGCTTTACTGTCAAATCGCCGCTAAATGATTAGTATTGCCAAAAACACATTATTAACGCGAATTGGATAACGCGAATTAGCTAAAAAGGTGAGTATGTGAACGCAATTAGCGAATTCGAATCGGTATAATCACGATAACAATATGCGCAAACGTGACGAGGGACCCATTTTTATCGTCAATTGAACATACACCATGGATGTAGTGTTTAACATATATACGAAATGCAGTTGTAAGGTATTAAAAGATTTAAATTTGTCGGATTTTTTAAAAACTTTTTTAGCTTACCTGGCCCAAAGGGTCAAGTGAGCTTTTCCCATCACTTTGCGTCCGTCGTCGTTAACTTTTACAAAAATCTTCTCCTCTGAAACTACTGGGCCAAATTTAACCAAACTTGGCCACAATCATGACTAGAGTATCAGTTTAAAAATTTGTCCGGTGAACCGGCCAACCGACCAAAATGGCCGCCATGGCTACAAATAGAACATAGGGGTAAAGTGTAGATTTTAGCTGATAACTCTGAAACCAAAGCATTTAGAGCAAATCTGACGGAACTTAAATTGTTTATCAAGTCAATATTTATCTGCCCTGAAATTTTCAGATGAATTGGACAGCTGGTTGTTGGGTTGCTGCCCCCAAATTGGTAATTTTTAAAGACATTTTGCCGTTTTTGGTTATTATCTTGAACATTATTATGCATAGAGATAAACTGTAAACAGCAATAAGGCCAATTAAAATTAATTGATAGATTTTCATCCCCGCCCGCCCCTCTGAAATCGTCCCGCCCCCAATTTTTTTATTTTATAAAATTTACGATTTCCGGATTTCGTTCATTCCCGTTACCGGTAACCGTTAAAATTTCGTTTCATCCTCAAAGCTTCATGTTTCAAATTTCGGTTTTGTACCTCAAGTAAATCGAACAAAAATGATTAAGTCGACCTTTCCGCTGCTCTATGATGACAACATCATCTTCCGAGAGTAAAGATTGGTAACGAGAATGACGTGAAATATTGGTGTTACGAGAAACACGCTGTTTCCAAGACTGCAAATCGCGGTATGTCACAAATTTCTGTGATTACGGAAAACTGCGGACTTTTTTATTTATGCAATGACTTTGTCTCAGGAAATTTAAACTGTAAATGATACCCAAAGCGCAAGATTCGTGGACACCATTGATACAGAAAACATGACTGGATTAAAGATATTGAAACACAAGCACAAACTTGTCAGATTTATGACCGTTTATTGAATTTAAAAAGTTGACTAACATATGCATTTTATTTATGCAAGCCCTTTGATTTCACCAATGGCTGTCTTTTTATGTTGACAAACAGCAAATGTCCCAATACACCCAAAAAGAGTCATTAAACAACAACTTTTTTTTATTATAAAGTTCATGTTTTGCATGATAATTATATTTTCATCTTGCATATAAAGTACCAACCCTATTATTTTCAACACTCTCTGAGTTTTCATTTTATTCTGTACTCATAATAATTGTGTTGCATACCAATGCATATGCTTCATTTTATGGAAATACAAACCATTGTTTAGAAACCCAAATACATTTGGTGTAGGTAGTCTAACTCACACGTTTTTGTTCTTAAGTTTTTAAAGCCGCAATTAGATATATTCATTTAAGGATTGGAAAAATTATGTAAGATTCCTCATACTTGTGTATATAAAAAAGAAGATGTGGTATGATTGCCAATGAGACAACTACATGTATCCACAAAAGACCAAAATGACACAGACATTAACAACTATAAGTCACTGTACGGCCTTAACAATACATGATATAAGCTTATTATTTCACTTGCATATATATGAAGAACTCGTCACAAAACATGCAAAAGGTTTTCATATGAAATAAAATTTAAAAAATAAAATCCTCCCACCCGCCCCATTTTTTTCAAAAATTTGGATGAAAATCTACTAATTAATTTTAGTTGGCCTAATGTTTACCTAAGTAAGATCTACAAATAAGGCAAATGACCAAAATTGTCAGTTAAACCCTTAAGGAGTTATTGGCCTTTATAGTCATTTTTACCAATTTTTTGTAATTTTTTATAATGTTTTATAAAAATCTTCTCCTCTGAAACTATTGGGTCAAATTTAACCAAACTTAGCAACAATCATTATTAGAGTGTTTTGTTTAAAAAATATGTGCGGTGACCCAGCCAACCAACCAAGATGGCCGTCATGGCTAAAAATAGAACATAGGGGTAAAATGTAGATTTTGGCTTATAACCCTAAAACAAAAGCATTAAGAGCAAATCTGACGAGGTGTTAAATTGTTTATCAAGTCAATATATATCTGCCCTGAAATTTGCAGATGAATTGGACAACTGGTTGTTGGGTTGCTGCCCCCAAATTGGTAATTAGTAAAGACGTTTTGCTGTTTTTGGTTATTATCTTGAATACTATTATACATACTTTTTTTAGAGATAAACTGTAAACAGCAATAATGTTCAGCAAAGTAAGATCTACAAATAAGTCAACATGACCAAAATGGTCAGTTGACCCCTTAAGGAGATATTGCCCATTATAGTCAACTTCTAACAATTTTCACTGATTTGGTAAATTTTTGTAAATTTTACATCTAAAGGGCCAAGTTTATTATAAATAGAGAAAATTGTAAGTACCAAGAATGTTAAGTAAAGTAAGATCTACAAACACATCACCATCAGCAAAACACAATTTTGTCATGAATCCAACTGTGTCCTTTGTTTAATATGCACATAGACCAAGGTGAGCGACACAGGCTCTTTAGAGTCTCTAGTTTTTTTCTTTGGCACTATTTAGTAAAATAGAGAATGGAAATAAGGAATGTGTCAAAGAGACAACATCCCAACCAAAGAGTAAAAAACACAGCCGATGTCCACCGATGAGTTTTCAGTCAACATAGCGGGAAAGCTGGTCCCTAAACAAAAAGTTTCTTGTAACAACTTACCAAATGTAAATTTGAAGTTATCAAATTTTTCCAAATTTTGAAAGTTGCATTTTCTTTCTAAAATTTCTTCATTGGATTGACAAATTGTTTTTAATATTTTTGTTCTGAAAAAGAGGAAAAAACCTGACATTTAATTTGATGATTTATTATAGGTATAAGAACACAATGTAGTTCATGCGCTTAATAATTTTCATTTGGATTGTCAACCTTATACAGTAATTGTCGGTTTCGCTATACTACTTTTGTTTTAATTCTACGAAATAATGTCCACCGGACACTATTTCAGAATATTTACTCATGTAAATGTGTCCAGGACATAATTTCCTATAAAAATATGTCCTGAGGTATGAAAAAGTGTCCATGAACATGGACACTATTTGATACTATAATTCTGGTCATTTGGACGTCTTTTCACAGGACATAATGTCCGCTAAGACATTTTTAGTTATGATTAAAGTATTAAATGATATTCATTGCCTTGGTATTACTGGACGTATTTTAACCTATAATTGCTAACTTTAATACATTGTTACCTTGACAGAGAGTTGTCTCATTGACAATCATACCTTAAATTTCCTTGTCTTCTTATTTATATTTTTTAATTTACTAGTATATATACGTATAATGATTTAAATTGAAATAAAAAAGTAACAGATGCTGTTTAGTATCATTTCCCTTCCAAGGAAGACAATTTTTTAAATAACGATTACAACAAAAATTGTCCCGTAGGTAGACCATATTTCATAACTGTTGCTGTAAAATATGTAAAATACTGTCCACTTAGGGGACAATCTTTCATGGCAATGGACATTAGTTGATACCAAATTCTATAATTTCTATTGCCTTCTTTTTATAAAACAATATATAGGAAAGTTCTTCACATTTGATTTTATACTTTCCTTCTTATTGCTCTTCTTTCGTTGTCATTAGCATTAGTTGGGTATTTCTTAGAACTTTAATTTCTCTATATTCACTTCCATCCATTGTTTGTTTGTTTACATTTGTATATTAATCAATTTCTAATCAATCCTTCGGATATTATTAAAATTCAAGTATAATAAAACTTTTTAATTACCTTTGTATTACTTCCCTTGGAGGACACAATTTAAAAGTAACTACTATGAAAACTTGTCCTATGGATGGACACTATTTCATAACTTTTTCAGTAAAAATCTGTGCACCTGAGGGACAATATTTCATGGCAATGAATATTATTAAATACCAAAATTCTATAAAAAAAAAAACTGTCTACGTGGACACTGTTAATGGGACACTGTTATGTCTTACAATGTCACCCATAACATGATTGATTTAGTTCAGTTTGAGTCTATCTAAAGTAAACCGATCTTTTCATAGCTGTATCTACAAGTTCAAGCTTAGACAATTCGTACTTTGTAGCTTGGAGAAATATTTTATTGATACAGCTATGATTTTGCAATTGTATCTAAATCTATAAATCAACGACATGAAACATCATATTCTACGTGATTTTCCTCTAAGTTGTTTGATTATGTTTGTTGATATCATATTACTTATGTTTTGAAAGTGACATTTTCCGCAATTTTTTAGCCTGATTTCTGAATTGCTTGAACATTTTGAATTGTTAAAGATCTCATATTACTTGAAAATATGGCTATACAGAAAACCCCTTTTTGTTTGTTTGATGTATTTATATACGAGATGACCAAAGTATGAAATAATCACGATGATTTAGAATCGCGCGTTTTTCCTATGCTCAAAAGTCCGGAAAATTAGTTCCTTTATGGTATTCTCTATTCTCTAATATTTCCTCCTATACACCTATAGCTAGTTTAAGCGTTAAGCGTTATGCAAACATTTATTGGATTCAAAATTATTTTGCAATTTAATGAAATTTGGTATAACAAGTTTGCGATTTGATATTGAGATACTTTGGCAACAAGTTATAGAACAAAACATTTGGAGTTAAGATTTTCTTGAACTAGAAATGATTTGGTTATTTTAAGATACTGTATTGATGCATTTATTTGTACGTACAGTTTTGTAAAACTGTTTCGATAGATTAAATAGACGGTTGGGAAAGAGTATTAGATTAAAAAGTTAAATCTTGTATTGAATAATGCAACTTGTGGAATTAAATTATTGTGCAATATGTATATTTAGAACTTTGATTACTAATTTCAGCCAAATAAGATTGTAATTATAAAAGTGTAATATTTTACATTTATACTGTTTTGAGAATCATTTTAATTTATACTGTTTAACGGAAATTTTTTACTTTCATTTCAAATAAAAATTGTTTAATTCTAAACTATAAATTGAAAAATGGTAATGGGAAATGTGTCAAAAGGACAGACAACAACACGACAAAAACAGAAAACAGACGAAGGTCACCAATGGGTCTCCAACACAGCTAGAAAAATTCATACCTGGAGTCGGGCTTCAGCTGGCTCATTCAAACTGGACGTCGAACTAAACTCCAAAATATATAAATGAACTAAAATAAAAAAAAAACATACAATATTAACACAGAGACTCCTAACTTGGGACAGGTTTTGTGAGATCTCAACACTCCCTTTATTCCTCTAGCAAATTAAGAACTAAAATATATACTGCACAACGCGCCGTGAAACTCAGTTTAGTTGAGGCCTGGAGTTGGCAGATGTGGGTACTAAATAAATCCAAAGCCTTGAACTTTTAGAGTACATACAATCTAAGTATTAAAACATTGACTTTTCTTCACTTTACACAAGTATTCCACATTCCAAAACGAAAAGTCTTAGACAAATTGAAAGAGTTGGTGTTGCTATCTTACATAAAAATAATGGCCAACGTAAACACGTATCTTGTTTTAGGAAGGGATAAATCCTACTTTTAAAAGAACCTCTCTGATTCAAACAACAAATTCTCTGAAAATGACACAAGATGTCTTCTAGATTTTTATTGACAGCATATTTGTTTCGTTTTGAAGACGAGTTTTTCAACAAACTATCGGTATTCCCATGGAAACCAATTGTTCCTCTCTTTTTGCTGACCTGTCTTTTTATACTTTTGAGGCTGATTTCATATAGGAATTTATAAGGTGAAGAAGTAAGCAATGTCCTTTAACTTTACTTTCCGCAATATAGATGTTTTTCTCTTTCTAAATAATTCTAATTTTGGTGACTAATTTTAACGCATCTATCAAATCGAACTTGACATACATGATACAACAGATACAGTTAAGTCCGTCCCATATCTTGAGTTACATCTAGAAATTGACAAATAGAGTCGGTTAAAAACCAATTTTTACGACAAATGATATGGTTTTAGCTTCCAAATTATTAATCTTCCATTTCTATGTACCAAATCTATGAGTTTGAAGACCCTCTGGGATCTTTTGTCCCTCTATCAATTTGTCCGAGTCCGAAGTCAGTATAGGTAACAAAAGAAACTAAGGAAAATGAATGGACGTCAAGTTGCTAACTTATTCCTTATACGTTACTTATTCCTTATTCTTTATTCGTTAATTATTCGTTATTCCCTATTCGTTACCTATTCGTTACTTATTCCTTATTCGTTACTTATTCGATTTTTAATATCCTTCCCCCTTTTTAATTGTTTATATTCTTCTCTCTAATAATAGCTCTAAATGTGATGAGGTAAAATGACACTTTTATCACCTATTTATACGTGTTTGTGCTCAAACGATCCTGTTGCTTTCTGTTCGACACTTATTTGTTCCTTATTTGATTTTTTGCCGGTTCTGCCTTTTAACTGCTTTATATTCGTACGTTTGAAGATGGTTCTTGGTTCTTGGTTCGAAGAGGTGAAATCACTCTTTTAGCGCTTGTATAAAAAAGAAGATGTGGTATGATTGCCAATGAGACCACTCTCCATAATAGACCAAAATGACACAGAAATGAACAACTAGAAGTCACGGTACGGCCTTTAACAATGAGCAAAGTCCATATTGCATAGTCACCTATGAAAGGCTCCGACATGACTAAAAAAATAGCGTGTACGTACCAGTTTCAGCGCTCAACTGATATCCTGTTACTTATTCGTTCCTTATTCGCTTATAATACGTGTGCTACACGTTGCACTTTTCAAAACAAATATTGTTTGCGTCTCTGATGGTAACTTTGGGTTTTTAAAGGTGAAATACCCCTATTAGAACTTATGTTTCCGTCTCAGCGCTCGACTGATACCCTGTTACTTATTCGTTCCTTATTCGCGTATAATACGTGTGTTATACGTTGCACGTTTTAGAAAATGATTTTCAATTGTTTTCTTGTCTCTGTTGGTAGATTTATGTTCGAAGAGGTGATACAACTCTATAAGCGCGTATGTACCAGTTTCAGCGCTCGACTGTTACCCTGTTACTTATATTCGTTCCTTTATCGCTTATAATACGTTTGTTATACTGTCACGTACTCGGTATAGTGACTATGAGTATCGTACCAGAGTATACTCCCTGGATATTGGAAGATGCACCGTTTCTTAGCTTTTTATCGTTTAACTTGTATTTCGGCCTCTGTCACTATAACAATGTGTGGGCCGTGTTGCTGTCTCTGCACAGACCTTGTGTGTCCAGCAACCACCAGTTCTAACCTGTGCACTATTCGATACTTTGCTGTATATTCTACCAATGCGCTGATTTTCCTGTACACCACTATCCAGTGCACTATCGGTCTCTTCCGCATGTGCACTGCTTAACCATCACTCCCTGGTTTATGCTTTACTTGTGCACTTGTTTGCCTGTGCACTATAACCGCACAGTTGCCTTTGCACCTATTACCCGGTGCGTATATTCCACTTATAATCCTTCTGCAACCTTATTTAGGTAGAAGATAGATTCTTATTCAGAATCTATTTAATCTGTTATAAAGTGAAAATAACTACCTTCTTGCTTCTTATAGACGTCTTGACTATTCCATAAGCGAACCTTATTCTGACAGCCTATCTGCTTATATACTAAGGTTTTGGACCATACCATTTAATTTGGACGATACCATATGTCTTATTCATATGAGTGTTTATAGAATACCTAACCCTTAATGCTAAAACGTTTGAATGACGGCCCTTATGTTTTCGACTACCGATCGGAATATTTCCGGGTTTGCATACCACAACCTGACCGTTCCTGATTCTAAATATTATAAATTTCCATAGCATTGTAAACAAAACAAAACCGAAATTGGACAACTGTTCAATTTTCAAACATAACGAGTTCGTATAACAATATGCCAGCTTGATAAAAGAAATAAGAAGATGAACCCTAGTAAAATAAAACAGGTGAACCATGTTCATCACATTACCCACTCCTCCAGGAAATGCGTCCCCCTATTTATCGAAATCAATTGAGCACATCTACATCAAGTGGACATTTTTCAGTCCCAAACTCTATCCGGATATTGCCTCTAGTCATGTCATTCAAAAACCACCAATATGAATATCATGAAACAACTGTTACTTCTTCAGCAACTATAACCCTTAGAACAACTCGTAGATATATGATCTACCCGACATGACAAGATTCTCGCTCAACTGTTTAGGGGACGGCCATTTGATATTCTGAGGGGGGTGGGGGAGGGAGGAGGATTTTGAAAATAAATAACTCAGTCTCGATAATCACAAAAATAAATGGTTTGTTCTGTGGTAGTTTGAAAATAAATTACCTGACTTGCAATGTATTGAAAATAAATAACTAAGCAGGTCTAATCGAAAGTATCAGATGGCACCAGATTCTTCATAGATTCATTTTCCCCAAAAAAAAAATCCGGAAACACTTCCCAATTTTTTTAATAATAAAAGTATAAATATTATTTGTATATACTTGAAATGTCTGAAAATCGGTTTCATTTAACTTGAGGTATATTGTCTCAGGAAACCTTACCTCACTTTTATTTTATTACAGGGCCGTCACAAACTATATTGAGGCAAATGCCTCATGTAGGAAATTTCAAAACCAAACGCTTGTCTCCGTATCAAATCGTGTTCACGGCGAGTGCCTTGCAAGAATCAAGTTCTGTTTTCCCTCAGACGTAGCACTCAGATTTTTCAGGATGAATATTCTTATTTATTTGTCTTTTGTTCATTGATTGCCCTTCTGTATTCTGATAGTGTTGCATTCCTTTTTGTAATCTAGTAATTTTGTTATGAACTTGATCATGAGTTTTAAAAAAAAAACAGCAGCCACAGACTTAACTATGTGAATTCCATTTTTGCTTTATCATGCACATTGGTCTTTTGATGTTGTCCCTAGAAACTTAAGTCTTACACTGAATTTATATATTTTGCTTTGAGACCAAAATATTGTCAAAAAATTATTAAAACAAAACTTGCATTTTCAGATTAAGAAAGGGTCAGGACACCCAGAAAGCATGATTTTGCATCATTTGTTCTATAGCTTCTTGGGCCTTCAGTGGCTTCAAAACCCTTCAAAACAAAAATTTTTTCGCTTCGCTCGGCGAAATGTTTGCCAACACTTTTAAAAGAGGCTAGTTATATACAAACTTTAATACTATGTTTGTATGCAAAACATGTATATGCAGTTAGGAATATGAAAGATTCATTTCTGCAGAGGATGATGATATTAATTCTGATGAAATGGTACATAATGACTTGACTATACATGTATTATTTATAATAAACAAATCATTCAAAAATTGTATGTTTTCGAATGTCATAAATATAGATGGGAAAATGAATAAACAGTCCCTTGCTTTATAGAAAATGAAAAATCTTGCTTCAATAGTGCAGAAAATGAATAATCTGTCCTCTTAGTTTACAAAAACAAATAACCGATCAAAAACAAATCCTCCTGCCTGGAATGGGCCAATCTTTTATGCTCTTTATCTTTTCAGGCTCCCTTCCGACATGACCCAGAAAGTTAACTTTCTTTGCAAATAGTGTGCACTTTTTGGGTTTAAGCTTAAGGCCAGCCCCTTTAGCCGATCAAAAACCGACCGCAGATTTTCGAGCATTTCCTTAAATGACTTTCCAACCACAATTATATCGTCCAGATAAATTAGACATATACTTCAATGCAGCCCCGCCAATACTCTCTCTATTAATCTTTCGAAGGTTGCTGGTGCGCAGGCCAGACCAAATGACATCTGTCTTAATTGAAACAGTCCCCGTCTGGAGGCAAATGCAGTTTTCGGGCGATCTTTCTCTTCCTTTCCCACCTGCCAGTACCACGAACAACGAACAAAGGTCTAAAGTAGAGAACCCTGTATTTCCGAACAATTGCTCCAATGAGTCGTCGATGCGGGGCAATGGATATGCGTCTTTTACTGTTGAATCGTTAACCTTGCGATAACCAACGCAAAAGCGCGTAGTACCATCCTTTTTCTTTACTAGTACTATCCCAGACGACCAAGGACCGTTAGCTGGCTCAATTACTCCGCGTTCCAGAATGTCATCGATATGCCTATCGACTTCTCCTCGCATATAAATAGGTGTGCGGCGAGGTGGTTGTTTTACTGGTGAATTATTTCCTGTATTTATGGTGTGGTGCACTAAGTTAGTTCTACCTAAGTCCCTGCCAGATGCTTCAAAAAGATCTTTGTATTCATTAAGAAAATTTTCAACTCCTCGTTTTTGCTCCTGGCTTAGATTTCAGCTACAATTACTCAGTAGTTTTTGCAACTCAATTCTTAGGTTCTGATCCTTTTGTATATCAGTAATATTGTTGTCGTCACTTATCACGTCATTGACGGGACTTATATTTCCTACAATTGTTCCAGCTCTAATTATCTTCACTGTATTCGATACATTCATAAAGCGCAGTGGCAGGGTTTCTGAGGCTTTCTCTAAAGTTTTTGCTATTAACGCGTTGTCTTTTCCTATGAATTTTTCACAGGGTTCAATGATTACTAAACCTACTTCATTCTTTGTTGACGGATATTCATTAATGTGACCTCCTACCATAGCTTCTGTACCTGGCTGTATGCATGTATCTTCAACTACTGAAACTCTGTAACAACCAAGCTGTCCAGTAAAGTTAAATGGTATTACCTGGTTATGGCAAACCATATCTTCTTCTTGTAAATTAATCAGGCATTTATTTTTCTTGAAAAGTCTAAACCAATTATACTCTCAATGGCACGATCCGCTTCTACTGCCTATGCTAAATATACGTTGTGATCAATCCAGATGTGAAATTCACATTTTCCAGCAACGTTTAGTTCAGTGCCGTTTGCTGACATAATAGTTTGAACCACTTGATTGAGGTTTGGCATCTCTTCCTTTCTCAAACTATTGAATAGTTTATTTGATATAAGAGTGACAGTGGCGACTTTGTCTACGAGAAAACTAGCCTTTATATTTCCTATAGATACGACTATATATGCCCCTACTTCTTTCGTAGAGTTATTTTGAACATTCAGTTTTATTTGTGTTCTCCGCTGTCTTCTTGTTTTAGAATGCACTGGCCTTGCAGAGCCATTCTCCTAGTTCCTGTATTGACTGTTCCAATTGCCGCCTTGCTTCCGTAGCCTACATTCTCGTTTAAAATGACCATATTGACCGCAATTGTAACACTGCTGATTCCTTTTCCATTCAAGATCGGTAGCGTTTTTTTATCACACTTTTTGAATTCACCTAACTCCATTCGAAGTGATTCTAATTGCTTAGTGAAAAAATCCATCATTTATGTGAACTTATCGTCCTTAGATAATTCTTGTGTACTAGTATTTGCATGCGTAGCCCGCATCTGAGGTTTTAAAACATCTTGTCTTTTCTCTACTTTGTAGAACGCCTCTAGCTCGACGGCTAAACAGATTGCTCAGTTTAAGTTTTGCGGTCTGGATTGTTTATTTTTTATCCTCATCTCACTATCTTGTAATGCATTTAGGAAATAATCCTTTGCTAATGTTTCTTTGACTTCGGTAGAACTTGAGAATGTATAATTTTTATTACCTTTTACATAAAAGATATTACTTGTCTGAGGTTTGAAGACAGTCGTTTGAGGAAGTTTAACAATTGAAGCTATATGAATATCTTCTACTAATGGTACATAAGTTTTATTTATCCTTAAACATCCCAAATCAAAATAAACTCTAACACCAAATTTGACTAACCAGTCACGACCCAAAATTGCATTTCTGTTCATCTCAGATACTACATAAAAGGTATGATTCATTTTGTTTCCTTTCATGTTAAAGTCTAAATTTATACTTCCTAAAACATTTAAAGAAGCCCCGTTAACTCCTTGTAAATTGACTTTCTTTTTTTCTAATTTTGGTAATCCCTTAATTGAATTGTAAATCTTATTATGCAATAAAGATACTGAAGCTCCACTGTCAATTAAACTTCTAACTTTCATATGTGCAATTTTAATCAAACAAGAATTTGGATTTCCCGCTAAATTAATTTCAAATGTTTCTACTTGTTCAGATTCCTTTTCAATTTTGTTTTCTGATGCATTTTTAAATGATTTTTGTTCTTGATAAGTTTCAAAATTTCTATTTTGTATATTTGAATTTCGCGCTCTAACCTTTTTATTTCCGTTGAACTTTGAATTTCGCGCCATATTTCCTTTGTTTACTACCGGTTTTGAAAAATTCCGCGCCATTTTTTCTTTGTTTGCTTTCGGTTTTGATTTGAATTTCGCGCCATTTTTTCTTTGTTTACTTCCGGTTTTGAATTACGATTGTTAGATTTTTTATAATAATTTTTATTCCATTGATAGGTAGAATTGTTAGAACATGCATTGTTAAAGTCTGTTGATTTGTTATTTATTTTTTTTAACCATGATTCATATATATTATATACAGGTTTTGTATATCTATAATTAATTTTTCTCTCAAACCTCTTATTTCCCTTAATTCCCTTAAAAGGCTTCAGCATAAAGAGACCGTCTTAGTTTAAATTTTCCCTTGGTTTCCTTAATTGTTCATTTGATCTTGCCCTACAATTTCTTTCATAATGACCTGGTTTACCACAGTTCCAACAGAAGAACGTTCTTCTTTGTTGTCCTGTCAAGTCCGACTTATTTTGTACAGAATTAAACCTTCTAGGATATGTATTTGCATTATTACCTATCGTCTTGTCAATAAAATTGTTTTGTACAGAATTAAACCTTCTAGGATATGTATTTGCATTATTACCTATCGTCTTGTCAATAAAATTGTTTTGTACAGAATTAAACCTTCTAGGATATGTATTTGCATTATTACCTATCGTGTTGTCATTAAAATTGCCTCGGGGTACATGTATTTCGGCACGCGAACTTACTGTGTTGACATGAAATTTCGTTTCATCTCTACAATATTTTGTCTTATGGCCAAATCTGTTACAATTGTTACATTTCGCACCTATTTCTCGGTAATGCGATATGTCCATTGGTGTTATATTACGCTCATTACTGTTATTTTTCTTTAAGTCAAATTTTCGTCTTAATTGTGTTTCAGCCATTGCCGAGTTTACTGCTTGAGCCAAAGTTTGTGGATTTTCACGCATTATTTTCATTCTCAAATAATCCTGATACAACCCATTTATGAAAAAGTTAACTAATTGAAGTTGAACTATTGGTTGATTGATATCTTGCCCTCTAAAAGCATCTGTTGCTAACGTTAAAATTCGTTCTCCAAATATGGGAACATTTTCGCCAATTTTTTTATTAACCTTGTTCAAAAGTTCAAATGCATATGATGCATCAGGAATATGCCCATAACGAAAATTCAATTGAGTTTTTAGATTATCCCAATTATTATTCACCTGATCAGTTTCTCTTAACCACCTAGCAATGAAATCGCTTACTTGCCCTACAGATGTTTGATAACATATCATTTTACAATCATTCGGACCTAAATTTGTTATCATTGCATATTTTTCTATAGATCGAATCCATTGAGAATATTTTTCTAAATTTGAACCGTCAAAGCCTTCAACTATCGAATTGACACCGTTTGCAGTTAATTTTTGAGTAAGACCTTGAACTTGTGTCGCTAAATTTTGAAAAACTAACCCTACATTAAATTCTTGTTCAGCCATTTTTTGAGAATATAATAATTAAGATTATCAAATAAAATATCACACGTACCTTAGTATTTTTCAGAATTCGTCCTGTCACGGTGCACCAAAAAGAAAGAGATTATAACAAGATGGAATTTGCTATAATTTATAAACCTGCATAGGCCGATGTGTCCCATACAATAAAATACACAAGTATATATACAGAATATAAATAGTGTCAAGGTTTTTTTTTATTAATTTGACTTAAATCAAAAGATACAGGGATGAATATCTATTAAGTTGATTTTAATTGACATGTTTTGACCAACCTGGAGATTAATGGTCAAAGAATTCACATATTTCCCGTGTTTTAACTAATTGCTACATGTCACCACCTGGTCTGCATGTCAACATGTTATATATATGCAACCCAGCGGTCAATTGAACAACCTTTTACAAGGTCATGTTTTTCTTAATAGATATTCCCCTGTATTTATTTTATAAATAATATAAATACGTATTGGTAGTCATTGATGTGTTTTCAAAGTATTTATGGCTACGTAAACTAAAAGACAAAAAAGGAGAGTCCGTGGCAGCTGCATTTCAAGACATATTTAAAACAGGAAGAGTTCCAAATAGAATAAGAACGGATATGGGACAGGAGTTCAAGGCAAAGAGAGTTCAGACAGTTTTTAAAAAGGAAGAGGTTAATCTTTTTATGCGTTTAATGAGGTCAAAGCATCAGTTGCCGAGCGTGTTATAAAAACAATAAAAACGAAAATATATAGCTACTTTTCGTACAATCAGTCTTACAGATACATAGACAAGCTTCAAAGCTTTGTAAATGGATACAACCATACTATTCATAGCACTATCGACATGGCACCTGTAGAAGTGAAAAAGGAAAATGAAGAAGCTATTCGCTTATCGACATATTTTTCAAGACCGCATTCTGGAAAGTTAAAGAAACAGTACCACTTCAGGTTTAAACTTGGAGATCGAGTTAGACTTACATATTTGTGAAATATTTTTTCTCGGGAATATGACGAAAAATGGACGGGTGAAGTATTCACGATATCCGGACAATTCTGGAGCAACATGACACCGTTATATCGTATCAAAGATTACCATGGAGAAGAAATTTCTGGATCCTACTACCAATCTGAACTTCAACGAATAAACGTCAAAGACAATTCCTTGTGGAAAATTGAGAAAGTTATAAAAACAAAAGGAAGAGGACCCTATAAACAATATTATATCAAATGGTTAAATTGGCCAACCAAGTTTAATTCATGGGTGAAAGCCAGTGATGTTAAAGACTTTTAATCCTATTGATTTCTTTTATAATAGTATTACAAATAAAAAATAATTAAATTGACAGTGTATATTATTTTTATACCAAACCTTTTTTTTAAAAAAGAAAAATCGGATTGAAATTAGTATGTCATTGACCCGACATACTATGTTATTCATGAATAGGTATAAACCGGTATAATCCAGTTAATATAATAGATAACGTCAGATTTTAACATGTGCAAAATGTAAACATGACCTAAGTTATCCCTATCTAATTATATTTATTTGAAACAAATGTCTCTAATTTACATATTAGATATTACCCGACTTTCACAAACAAAAACAGAATTAACATTCACTCTTAAAAAAAAATAACATACATGTACACAAACATCTATTTATACTCATGTAAACATTGAATGTAAGGTTCAATTAGTAGGTCATTTAAAATTTGACAAAGTTGAAGAAAATATTTTGGAATACGTCCGCTGTTTACAATGGTATTCGTATTGTTTTAACACAAAGGATGACAAACTGTTTATTCTTCCACTGGTCATCAATAAAAAAAAAAAGGTTTTGTCTTGATTCATTGATTTGGTCAAACCCTATTACCCGCGCTACAAGAGTAGATATAAATCAATAATATTAATTAGATTTGAACCATTGTCATCACTAAATATTGATTAAAATTTAATCAATATACTTAATTATATTATTAATTGTCACAATTAATTATTAATTAAGAAAACACACCATTTCCTTAATTATATTACTAATTTAAAAAAAAATTACCACTTGACCCTTGTCGAAAATTCCCTCCACCAAACAAAATGGCGGTTTTAACATTAGGTCTATGGTAGAAAAGTGGTCTAGTCTAACAGGGATGACTACTCCGCTGCATAAAGTGTTTGTCCTAAGTCAGGAACCTGAATGTTCGGCTCTCCTTTGATACCATTTGTGAGTATGGGGTCTTGAGGAAACGATGATAGTCAGGCAGAAAGGGACTATAGTCATGCATATATATATAGGTCTCTTGCACGTAAAATACACTCTTGTAGATATCGAAAAAGAGCAGACTAATGCTACTACAAGGCAGCACCCGCAAATAGGAAAGGGATTAATATAAGTTGCAATAACTTGTTTTCCCAATCCACTATAAATAAATATGTTTAAACTAAACTAACTAAGAACCTGATGTTTTCCGTGGTTGTCGCCTGTTTGTGAGGTTCATAAGTGTTTTTCCCTATTCAGTATAGCTTAAGTGTTGTTCGTTGTGAGCCAAATGCATGATCCGTGTTGAAGACACGCGTACTTTGACCTATTATTATATAATGGTTTACTTTTTATACAAATTATGTCTTGGATTGAAAGTTGTCTCAATCATCATGATCATGTCAATGGCACTCATATACCACATCTGCTTTATAAATCGATAAAAAAAACTTTAACTAACAGCCTGAAATAAATTAAAACTTATTTTAACGTAAAACTTTTTTGAAGGGTTTTTGACCCACTGAAGGCCCAAGAAGCTATAGAAAAAATGATGCAAAATCATCCTTTCTGGGTGTTCCGAAGACCCTTTCATAATCTGAAAATGCAAGTTTTGTTTGAATAGTTTTTTGACAATATTTTGGTCTCAAAGCAAAATGTATGAATTCAGTATAAGACTTAAGTTTCTGGGGACAACATCAAAAGACCAATGTGCATGATAAAGCAAAAATGGAATTCACATAGTTAAGTCTGTGGCTTCTGTGGCTGCTGGTTTTTTTTAAACTCATGATAAAGTTCATAAAAAAATTATTAGATTACAAAAGGAATGCAATACGAACAGAATACAGACAAAAGACAAATAAATAGGAAAGATTGATCCCGAAAAATCAGAGCTACGACTGATGGAAAACAGAATTTGCTTCTTGCAAGGCACTCGCAGTGAACACAATTTGATATGGAAACAAGCATTTGGTTTTGAAATTTTCTACATGAGGCATTTTGCCTCAATGAAGTTACTGTCGGCCCTATTAAAATAAAAGTGAGGTAAGGTTTCCTGAGACAATATACCTCAAGTTAAATGAAACCAATTTTCAGACATTTCAAGTATATCTTAATAATATTTATACTTTTATTATTAAAAAATGGGAAGTGTTTCCCGATTTTTGTTTTTGGAAAAACGATGCATTTATGAAGAATCTGGTGCTATCTCATACTTTCGATTAGTCCTACTTAGTTATTTATTTTCAATACATTGCAAGTCAGGTAATTTATTTTCAAAGTACCACAGAACAAACCATTTATTTTTGTGGCTGAGTTATTTATTTTCAAAATCCTCCTGCCCCCCTCCCCCCCCCCCCCCCCCCGAATATCAAATGGTCGTCCCCTAAACATCTTCTACTTGGACGGATTACCATAGAATCAGAAAAAACATAAACGAATTCTCAAAACTTTTGGAAATATCATAAATGAAAACTCAATTGAAAGAAATTTAGCCACCAGACAGCTAGCAACAAAATCTCTACAATCTGGAAGCTGGTTTACAAAAACTGTTGAAATTGCCAATATATATGACCTACCGTCGCCATATGATACTATAGATATCCCACCTTGGAAACAACTTTGGAAAAATCTGGTAAATAAAACAGTCGGTGATCACTGTATAAAATAAATGATAAATGAAGCTAAATCAAAATCTACTCTGGCTCGCCTACATTACGAAAATGTCAAAGAAGAGAAAATAGATAACATATGGAAAAGCTGTGGCACAAATCCATATGCCATCACATCTGCGGTCTCCTTAAAAGCAAAGTTAGCAACAGGGACAATATACCTGCAATATCACAGAGCTAAATTTAGCAATGGACATGTGTCGCCTATTTGCCAGTTATGTGCAGAGGAAAATGAAGATATACTTCACTTCATACCAAAGTGCTCTAAGCTACAGTATATTAGAGATGACTTTCTACATATGATAAGCGAGGTATTGACAGAAAACCTAGAGGATCAGGATCTTATTCAGGAATTAATAACCAATGATGAACATTTGTGCCAGCTAGTTATCGACTGCTCAAAATTTAGATTTTTAAATGAGAATTCACAGAATAGAATAGAAACATTATCGAGAGGTCTGTGTCATAAACTGTTCCAGCAACGGCAATAATACTAATTGAACAGTAATCAAAAGCATGAAATACCAAGCTGAAAAGAAGGGACATACCAAAAGATAGAACACTTTTTGTATATAGTGTATTTACATTTTACCGTTTTAATATGAAAGAAGCAACTTTTATATTTGAATGACGGACGTCTTTTAGTGTGTACATACCAGAATAGTGTAAATAATGGTGATAGGGTCACATCCCCCAGAGGAGATAATTAATATCTCTTTTATAGTTTTAAAAGTTTTATCTTTTAAATATAATCCAGAGGATTTTAACAGTGTGAGTGATATTACACCGATTCTAGGATTGGTGGTTCTCCTGGCATAGGAGGGAGTTGCAGTACAGGTAAACAGGTAAACATCAAAAACACAGCTTCTTTCCCTTTTTCGAGAAGTTTATAGGTACACGTCAAAATTTAGAAAGGTAGTTATTTCTTTGGTTTATCTACTCCAACAGAGAAGCCCTTTGTCAGATCAGTGTTTATTTACGAGTTCTTATGCTGTCTCCACCATAATAGCAGACTTCAATACAGAAAAATGTATCAACTGGTTAATGATTACTTTTCTATTTTCCTAGTCCTACTGTCCAAAGGGGGGGTATAGGACCTTTATCGAGACTCCGGGATCGGGTGTTTTTAAGCTCGGGATTTCTGGATTGACCCTTTCGGGATCCGGAAATTCTTTTCTTTTTTCGAATTTCGGGACCTCGGGGTTTCAGGGGACTTATTGAAATAAGTGATTTTTAAATCACTTATTTGAGTAGCAAATTCGAAGTTTTGTCACAAATTGTGATTTTGTAGTTTTAAGTTTTACCAAAAATTTTAATACATAGGTTTAAAAAAATATCTTTTCATTAGTAAAATGGAAAAAAATGAATGTTTTGCTTCTTTTAAGTATCAAGGTTAAATTTATGCCTTTGGTGCTGTAACCGGAGCTAGTTATCCTGTCTTGTTTTTCATGTAACTTGTGAATTATTTATTTGTAAATGTTGATGTCTTGTTTTAGTACGGTATGATTGTTCAATGAGGTCAACCGAAATGATAAATTGGAATATTCAAACCACCAAAAACCAAAAAGGAACAACAAGAATTATTCAATATTGACAATGACTAAAACAACCAAAATAATATGAACGGTGTCATGTTAATGACTAAACCTTTAAAACAGGGTATATCTAAGCTCTAGGTTCTGTTGTAGTTCGATCCTGAGTCTTTGACTCCTCTTGTTAGCTTATTTAAATAAAGACAATCAAGTTCACATAGTTTAATGATGTTATAATTACAAATCTACATGTCAGGATTTAATATAAATATACATCAAATCAACACTTCTCCTATAATTTTCAGTATAGTGAAAATTGGGCAAAGTTATCTCCCCTTTTCTAAAATAATATTGGAAAACCTTAATTTCCTACTTACTTAACACTTCTTATCTAAACTTGTTAAATAAAATAAACGGACCACTTAATTAAATGTGGGAAGGGAAAAACCAGACGTGGAAGCTTAACAGTTTTTAAAGTTTTGCCAAAGTTTTGTAATACAACAAGCCAAACATTGTAAGTCCTAACTAACGCATCAGCCAAGTTGCTAATAGTCGAAGACTAACGCTGGCTAGTAGAAAACAGTCCTAAATTAATAGGCACCTACCTTAAGAGTCTGTTACAGACAAGTGGCTCTTGCATAAAAAGCAATGATATTAAGAATAAGTGGGCCTTATATACTAATTAAGTTCTAATTGTAGCCGGAGAGCACGAATTTCATTACAAAATTGCTTGTCTCCACCAGGACTCGAACCTGGTACCTCTGTGTTACAAGGCAGCGCGCTAACCGACTGAGCTAAAGAAGTACTTCCCTAGCTCAACCGCTTACGGCTGACTAAGTATCTACTAAGTTTTCTAAGGGAAGCAATCCCGTCACACTTCCCCCACCTCAAGAGTCATCATACCATTATGACTCTCACACAAACATACCCTAGCTAGAATTCCTCTCTAACTACCGTGGGTTTTTTAGTTGGGCGCCAATGTAACCGGAGAGCACGAATTTGATTACAAAATTGCTTGTCTCCACCGGGACTCGAACCCGGTACCTCTGTGTTACAAGGCAGCGCGCTAACCGACTGAGCTAAAGAAGTACTTCCCTAGCTCAACCGCTTACGGCTGACTAAGTATCTACTAAGTTTTCTAAGGGAAGCAATCCCGTCACATAATTATAGAAACTATATCTAAATTTACAAACCCAATAAGAAATATCAACACATAAGTTAAACCAATGAAATTTACTATTAAAAACTTGTTATGCCTCGATTTAGAAAAACGTACAGAGAAAGATCTCCGAACGCACCCAATTGAAAAATCTAGAGAAATAATAATATTCGGAACTCCTCTAAATAAAAGCATGGCTAAATTCAAGGAAAATATAACAGTTTTGGATTTAAAAGTTACTTAATGACAAAATTATAAGGTAACATCAATATTTAAAGTTCAAAGAACGTTTCCCAAGTGTAAATACTACATTTTTCAATTAACCAGGTCGAAAGTCCCATGACATTGCACAATTTACGTTTTGAAACAAGGCTCCACGGCCACACTCCCCCCATCTAGACCATTGCAAATACCAATAAATGGTTAACTCGAATAATTCAAGCCCTTACCGTCTCCGATTCTCTCCACCTTTCGAGGGCTTGAATTCTTCATGATCATTGGACGCGTCACCAGCCCTGTCGCTGAGAGGGCCCAATCAGATCGCAGGTCATTATAATTATGCATGATTTTGCGCAGAACTCACTTCCGTAGTTTCCGGTTGTTGAATTCAAAACAAAAACATGGACATCGTTGAAGCTTTACAAGATTTAGAAGCTAAATATGACTTTATATTTAAAGAAAAACAAAAGCTCGCTATTACATCCATATTTAACTGTCAGGATACCTTCGTAGTTCTGCCAACTGGTTACGGCAAGTCCAAAATTTACTCACATTTGCCAGAATTATACGAACTTGTAACCCACGCCAAAGGGACAGTGCTTGTTATATCACCTATCCAAGCCCTAATGATTGACCAGGTTACCAAACTTGAAAACAATGGTGTTAGTGCTACATTCCTTGGGGAAAAGCAAACAGACAAAAGTATTCCGGCACGAATTATCGAGGGTGAATTCTCCATTGTGTTTTCCTCTCCTGAAGCAGTATTGAATAAAGGTCCATGGCGGAGATGTATTACACAGGGTGTATTCCATGACCATTTGAAGGCAGTTGTTATAGATGAGGCTCACTGTATAACACAATGGTAATTTTTACGATATTATTTATATAATGTGTATTTACATTTTGTATCTAGTTTTTTGTTATGAACATGTTAACCTGATTAAATTATGAAGGCAACAATTTTGTATGCCACAAAATGAATAAGGAGACGTGGTCATGGTATGTTGGCCAATGAGACAACTATAGCTATCCACAAAAGTTCAGATGATATGGATATTAGAAATTAAAAGTAACTGTACAATTTTCAACAATTAGAAAATACCCATGCCCTAAAAGACAGCTGTAAAAGAAAAATATGTCATCTGAACAATTCAATTGAGACAACTAATAACTAAATTTAAACAGAACAATTATGAAAAACAAATATCATATGACAGACATGGACATGTCCACACCGCCTGCTGGACAATGCTGGAGGGACATATATGTCCATGATTTATGAAAGCTTATCATCATTGCTGTACCTCTTTTCAAAATAAGAAAAAAATTAAAAGTGTAATATGTTTCTACATCAATTGGCTTTCAATGTAACGGTCATTACGGTATGAAGTCACTGTTTGACATGTAACGTCACTAATGTTGAGTGGTAGTATTTTCTGGCATATGAAATGCAATCCTGAAAAACACCTGGCAGCAAAAGGGTTAACAAATTTCAAAAAATAAATAAAAACTATAAAATTTCATTGAAAAACCAATAATTAAAACACTTCATAATAGATTGGTTGTCTCGAAATGGAAAGAAGGAGATGTGTGTATGCTTCAATTAATGCAGTAAGAAGAACGTCAGTTTATTTCTTTACATTATATTTATCTTTTTTGCTATTTCAGGGGTGGTGAATTTCGCAAGGAGTATAGTCATCTTGGAGAACTTCGATCTGTTGTTCCAAAAAAAACAACTTTTGTGACTTTAACAGCAACTGCAACAAGATCAATAAAGAAAGACATTATGAAAACACTTGATATGGACATAAAAACAAGCATTATTTCCGTGATACCAGAAAGACCAAATTTATCATATTATGTGCAAAAGAGTAGTAAGAATTTGGCAGATTTAGACTGGTTAATTAACGACCTACTTAAATTTGAAAAATCCACCAAAAAGACAATCATATATTGCAGAAATATTGTATCTTGTTCCAATTTGTATGAGTATTTCAGACTTTCATTAAATGACAGAAGTGAATCTCTAGATAATAGATTGATAGGAATGTTTCACCGTTCGACTGCTGATATCAATAAAAGTCATGTGCTTGATGAGTTTCAGAAACTTGACAGTTCTCTGCGTGTTGTTTTTGCTACCATTGCGTTTGGAATGGGTATAGACATTCCCGACATTGAGCGTGTCATTCACTGGGGAGGGCCACGAGGTCTAGAGCAATTCTCACAAGAAAGTGGCAGGGCAGGCAGAGATGGTCGCACAGCCGTTTCAATTATCTACTTCAGTGGATATGACTTGGCTAAGGGAAACTGTTCAGAAGAAGTACGAGAATTTTGTAAGACTGAAGACTGTTTAAGGAATACTTTGTGTGCGTACTTTCAATTAGATACTAGTGGTTATAGTGTTATAAAGCCTGATCCTCCTTGTACATGCTGTAGTAACTGCAAATTAAAGTGTGTCTGTGGATTCTGTAGTGAAAGCCAATTTCTAGGTGGGGAATTAGATAACTCATCGGTTCTTGATGAAGACTTTAACACTGGTATTAAAAGAGATCTTACTCTTGAACAACGACGATTACTTCGTGAAAACTTATTAGACTACAAAGAATGTCTTATTGAAGAAGAAAGTGAACTTTCATGCGAGTTAGAGGACTTTGCTTTAGACCACATTGTAAAAAATGCACCATATTTGTTATGTGAGAATGATGTGATATCTCTAGGACTTGTTAGCCCTGAGCTTGCTGCAGATATTTTAACACTTATTGAAGAAGTCTAAGTACATACAGTGATGTAGGGTCATACAATATGTACAATGTATTTTCAAAAACTCAACCAATTCAAGTTCTAATTTTTTTGTGTCAAAATATTGCATGAATTTTGTTGTTGAAATGCAACATACATTATTTACAATGTATTTTCATAAACTCAACCTAGTTCTTTTTTTTTTATCGTGTAAATCGACATGTCTGTAGATGTTCAATTTTTAATGCTCAGATAAAGATACGTACAACTGTATGCATGGTATGTGTGGGATTTCATAAACTCAACAAGTTCTATTTTTTTTTATCGTGTCAATCGACATGTCTGTAGATGTTCAAATTTTAATGCTCAGATAAAGATACATACAACTGTATGCATGGTATGTGTGGGATTTCTGACATTAAGGAAAATACTGAGTATTTTTTTGAGTACAATGTAACATAAATATTTGTCATACATATCCACAATGTCATAATTGTCTTGTGTACTTTTAAAATAAATAGAAATATTATACAGTTATTTATTTGCACTGACTTTTCATTGCCAAAATTTGTTTCGTGCTTGTTTGTTTGATTGGTTCAAGGTGTCCAATAGTAAACATTAATTCAAGAATATAAAATGATATAAAAAAGATGTGGTATGATTGCCAATGAGACAACTATCCACAAAAGACAAAAATGACAGACATTAACAACTATAGTTCACCGTACAGCCTTCAACAATGAGCAAAGCCCATAAAGCATAGTCAGCTATAAAAGGCCCCGATAAGACAATGTAAAAAAATTAACGAAAAACAAATATGAAACACATAAACAAATGACAACCACTGAATAACAGGCTCATGACTTGGGACAGGCACATACATAAATAAGTTATCAATTAGTCCAGACATTACACATGGTACAGTAACTTCTAGGATAACTCGAGTTATTTGTTGTATTTCAGAGTTTTTAGTGTTATTTTGTCTGCTGTTTGTCTTGTTTAATTTCTCAATGGCTTTAAACATATATTGTGGTATGATTGCCACCGAAAGACATGTATTTCATTGTATTGAATTTGGTATGTTTCTACTTTCTTTACGCTAGAGGTTTGTAAAGTTTGTTATGGTACACCAACAAATGGTATGGTACACCAACAAATGGTATTGAGAAAACCAACAGTGGAAATTAGCTGTACTCACTGGATCATCAACCACAATACAAAAGAATAACAAGTTTCTGAATTAACAATCATTAAAGACTTATATTTGATAACTGAAACTGACAAGTATATAGAATCAAAACAATGCAAGTTGTATTCAAATTTTATTTAAGATCTGAATAGATCAAAATAAATTAAAATGTATCATAAATAAAACTAAACACACACATGTACAATGTTAAATAAGCAAAAACAATACACATGTACATGTATATATGTATATATGACAGGAGGCATAGTTCAATGTTTATATTTACTTAAAACAGATTTCTTCTTTACTAGAAAGACCTTAACAAAATTTCTTTAATACCTAAGTTTAACAAACAAAAAGACTAGTGTTGCCTCAAAGTAAACATCATTAAAAATAAACATGTCAAATAATAATTATACAACCAAAAAATGAGTACATGTGTCAGATACTGAATTTAATATAAATTCAAATGTACCACTTAATTTCAAACAATTCAAATTCATGATTTTAATTTCTATTCAAATTAATATTATTTTTTAGAAACTAGTTAAGTACTCCAGAAATCAATTACCAATTAGATTGGAAAAAAATAGCATACAACTGATAAGAATTCATCAACATATTTACATTTTTAAAGAGGACCATAAACACGATATTAATGTCAAGGGAAAAAAAAGCAAAACACATCAATATAAAAAAGTAGCATACATGTTGTCTGTAGCACACACATCAATCTATACATGTAGCACATTTCAATATGTACAAAAAAGCAGTACACAAAATATGTCAAACAGTAACAGCAAATATGTACGAACAAAAGCAGCTATGTAAACAAGAAGCACACATCAAAACACAAGTAGTATACATCATTATAAACAAACAACACACATCAATACAAACACACTTAGCAGACAGCACTCTTCAATATGTACAATCAAAAGCAGCACACAAATCAATATAAACTTGTAGGACACACATCAATATATACATGTAGCACACTTCAATATGTACAAAAAAACACAAAATAATAGACAAAAAAAAGGTAAATATGTACAGACAAAAGCCACTTTTATCGATATAAACAACCAGAACATTAACTTGAACACAAAGCAGGACACATCGATACACTAAAAGCACTAACAGCGCATATGTACGAACAAAAGAAGCACACATCAATTTAAACACAAAAGAAGGACACATTAAAAGCACTACTAAAAAATATGAAACTCATCAAACAAGAAATAAAAAAATGTACATTTTCGGTAAAATATGTAGCACCATCATACTATTTATAAATCAAAGCACTAAATTTGTAATTAAACTAAATAAGACCGTAGTCTTTGTGTCTTTGAAAATTCTTCTTTTTTGCTGGTGAGCCAAGAGTTCAATTTTTGTCCATCCAACTTGGTTAAGCAATTTGAGTTCATACGGTCAAATGTCCTGTGACATCTTCCTCGAATGTCTTGAAAAAGTTCTTCTGGTTGTAAATGTTTTACAAGAATGTCGATATCTTTCTGAATTGATGGCTTGGTGTTTGAAGGCTTTCCAAAAAATTGGTTTAATCCTGTTGTATAGGAATCTATAATGTCATTGCAGCCTTGGAGACTTCTCCCGCACCTTTCAATTGAAGCACTTGTCATGTTGCCTCTGAGAGAGTTTAACGCATCTTTTGCCCTCATGTTCATAAACTCGAGAGCAAGGTCTCCTGGAACATTAGCACCCTTTCCACCATGTATGTTTACAGTTCGATTATTTTTCAATTGAAAGGCTTGTTTCGGAGGCAATATTGCTAACAGCTGTGCATGTAATTTGAAAGCTAATAGCCTGTATTTTACATGATTGTTTAAAGCAAATTTTAGAATGTCAAATCGCCACATTCTAACTAAACGTTCACCATCATTTTCTCTCGCAGCATCTTCTCTACACCAGTCAAAAAGACCATCCCTCAACAAACTGCAGCTGTAGTTGCGTTTAAAGTCTTCCTTCTTATCTTTTTCGACCTCAATGGTGCTTTGGACTTGTTGGTCATTCTCATTATCTGGCTGTATAACACCTTCAAACTCTTTATACGGACACCGAAACCTGTGTTTTGATCTACATTTCCCATCTACAGCAAAACTTTTCTTGCACCCCGGATATCCACACATATGTCTTCCTTCTTCTTGTGTATTGGTTTGTTTAAATGCGTCTAAATCAAATTTTTCTGTAGCAATGTACTTGTCTACTATGTCTTGGGAAAGTTTTTCCAGGAATTCCTTCTTTTGAGTGTCGGAAGTATGATTGAGGTCTTTAAATCTATCTAAAGAATCAAAACCTAACAAGTGCATGGCTCCAAGAATTATATATCCTTTTGTTACAAATCTTAAAAATTCTCTACAATCATTTACTGCATCTTTCACCTATAAAGATAAAAAAAAAATTAATGTTGAAATATAAAAATTACATTTTAATTAAAAGTTGTACAATATACATCAACTTCATTTGTGAGAATAGTTGTCTCATTAGCCAGCCATCATACCAAATACAAGCATATGGGTAGGGGATTTGCTCATTGTTGAAGGCTGTACAGTGACCTATAGTTGTTAATGTCTGTGTCATTTTGGTCTTTTGTGGATAGTTGTCTCATTGGCAATCATACCACATCTTATTTTTTATATATACCATTCAACAGAAAAGAATCTTTATGAAGATAAAATATATCAAAACCAGACTTTGTAAACTGTCATGTAACTAATTATGATAATCTCGAAACAATACATTCCCACTTTGGCTGTAATTTTTGCAATGTTAGATAATTTGCTTTTTTTTTTTTTATCATGTTTGATATTGTTTCACAAAACTAACATTTGTAAATGGAAATAAAATCATGTATATGTACCTCTGATTTAACACCTCTTCTATCAAATTTATTTTTCAATTGGAACAACGTTCCCATTTCACCAGATGAAGAACCCTTGAAATGGAGGTTAAAGGTATCCTGAAAATAATAATAAATATTTAGAACAAATAAATTTATTTGTTACATGTATACATAATTGTTTAAGCATTGCCTGAAATAGAACAAATAAATTCACATGACTCATGTAAATGTATAAATAATAATGATGCAAAGGGTTTTTGTATGATAAATATATAAGAGGTTCATTTTCAAGTTGTATACATGATACTATTTTCTGTTTTGTTTATCGACGAGTTACAACAACTAGACTTGAGATTTAGCGAAATTCCACTGGGATATAATATGATGATAAATGAGAGTGTAATTTCCTTTATTTAGTAGCACTTACAAATGTATAGAGGAACTAGGAACTATATATAAATATATATATATATACCTGTAGTGATATAACATGGCCATGCCAATCTTCGCTTTTCCATATAAAGCCATCTAATCTGTCTTCACATGTCACTGCATCAATTCTGGCTTTCTGAGCAGCTTCACCCCTCTCAACACTCAAGGCATCGCCACCCAACAATAATGGCTTTAATTTCTTGTCCCTCTTTGGCACATACTGTTGTAAATGTGTAATTACATCAATCATTTGTTCCGTGATGTTTTCATCCTTCTCAAGAATTCCTAATGGTATCTGGAAATAAAAGCAACATAATATAACTAATATGTTAAAAAAATAACAGAAAACACCAAGAACTTGTTTTAATTAAAATTAAATTTTATGTAGAACATATTGGCAGTATTTTTTTTCTTCTCATTTTTAAGTTGAACAATTTTCAATGTTAATATAATAACTTTTTTTCTTCAGCAATATTTCTCACTTTTATTTAATGCATTTTCTTATTGTATGAACATGATTATTATTTACACCAAAAGCATTGATCGTCCAAAAAAAAGGGTGAGATCGTTTTACAATGTTACATGCAAAATGGTACAATTATAAAGACTCACAACTGTGCTCTTCTTTTCAGCCTGTTGTGAAAACTCATGTAGTATATGGTACTGCACAACTTGTCGGTACTCAGATAGTCCTGGGATGTTGTCTACTAAAGCTCTTTGGATCAAAATTTTAAAATCTTCATTTAGATGGTGTATGTCATTGTCACTTGGAATGAACAATTCATTAGATAGTGATAGAATGTCAGCTTGAGGGTGTATCTCATCTAGCGGGTCGGTTGGTGTTGCTCTATCATTAACTGCCATTGAATGGACCAAGTTGTGCACCTTGTTGCTGGTATCTTCAGTCTTGTGTCTAGTCTTTTGGTTCATATTCAAGTTGTCCATAATGATTTGGAAAGAACCTGTTTCCTGAATTGCTTCTGACGACTTAGTTGTATATGGAGAATCTTCTTCGCATGGTACTGATGGTTGCATTGGTGTGTAATAAGATGTGTGGTTTTCTATGCTACATAAAGGAGTTCCAGGTGGAACAGATGTACCTGTAAAATAAATTCAAATTTGATACACAGAACATATATAAGAATTAGATAGGTAAATTACAACTTGGCAAGATACACATGTATACAAAATATTAGTGTCTCAACGAGACGCCATGAATCAAAAATAAGCTGTTCTCTCTTATAAGTCTCAGCATTTCCCCAATTCAGTTTTAGATAAAGGAAAGGAACCAATATAAATGTACACCATACTTAGACCCTCATATTAACAAAATTACAATACTGACAGTGACAGCTTTGAAGTTATTTTTGACAGCTATTTCCTTGTTCTTCTTAAACACTTCAGTGGTTCCAGATCACCGGTAGTGTGAGTTACTCTAAAAAAAATAAGGAATCCACACAGACAAGACACATTACATGTGCTTACCATTATCCAAAAAGTCATACTGCTTTTCCATAGGAGAGTCTGTAGTTGGAAGTGTCTCTTGACATGTATCTAATGAGGTAAAATCTGAAGTGGTACATGTATCTGTTATAGGTTCTGCTATGTACATTACTGGTGGACTTTGGATGTGTAGAATGTTATCATCTGTGGCAATGTTCTCTACATTACTTTCATCACTGGTTGCTGAATATGTATGATCACCTTAAAAACAAAATAATACAAATTATATCAAGATTTAATATAATAAAATGATTTATACATTGTATACTAGTATATACACTTCATGTAAACTTTGTTTGGCATCCATATCACATCTTCTTACTAACATTCATGTACTATATATAATACTTTTCGTGTATATATATTTTCACTTAAGTAATGTATCATATAATATATAGATATCATGGATATAAAAGCATTTAAGCATCTTTATTAAGAGAATTTGTCTCCCTTCTACACTTTCATTAAATAGTTACAGGCCTATAATTCATTGGTTGTCCTTTGTTTACGTGTTACATATTTGTTTTTGGTTCATTTTTTGTACATAAATAAATAAGACCATCAGTTTTCTCGTTTGAATTGTTTTCCAGTGTCATTTAGGGGCATTTTATAGCTGACTATGCAGTATGGGTTTTGCTCATTGTTGATGGCCATAGGGTGACCTTTACATTTGTAGTTGTTAATTTCTGTGTCATTTTGGCCTCTTGTGGAGAGTTGTCTCATTGTCAATCATACCATATCTTTTTATATTGCATGTACATGGACATCATGTACATGTAGGTAAAAATGAACATGCCTTATATATATTAATAATTAAGTATACCTAATGAAGTGTTCTGATCTATTGTTTCACTGCTGAGTTGCTCTGTCCATCTCTTCACAGGCTCATCAAATTTCTCACATAGCTTATCAATTGTATTCAGTGTGGACTTGTAGGAACTACTGAGTCCTGCTCGGTTGAAGGTAGTATAAACCTGAAGAAATAAAATAACCCATTGAGATTTGCTGGTCATGTAATGTATATTTAATAATGTACAGTAAAACTGCAGATGTTGTGATAATTAAAACTCAATCACGGTGGAAAGCAAATAATATTTGAGAACTGAAGGTGAACAAAAAAATGTTGCAACATAAATATTTTTTTGAAACACCATGTTATTGCAAATGGACAAAGGGAATGTGTCAAAGAGTCAATTCAAAAACCCAACCTAAGAACTGAAATATTTTATAAAGTGCAAACTCTTATACAAATGCTCCCAACAAATATAAGTACCACATCAACTAGTTGTATGTGAAGAAGATCAATGTGTGCCGAACAGATTTTTTCTTATTACATATATATATGAAAAATTATTTTGATTTCAAATTACCTAGTGCATATGAACTGAAAATAATAAAGAAATGGTTTTTTTTATAAAACATAGTGCTGAAAGGCCCTCTAGGAAAGACTGAATAGGTATTTAAATGAAGTACTGTACATGATTTATATTTATATAATTAATTCTTAAAATGCTTACCTTTGTTCTAACATGTCCTCGGAACATTAACACACTGTTTATAGATTGAATAGTGTTCATTTGCTGATTTCTGGTAAACAGAAGGACGGCCATGCTGGTGACAAGTCTCGGTTCATTTTTTTTCTTCTCCCCACATATTGTCTGAAGGAGGTCCATTGTCAAAGGACATTTATTCTCTAATTGTTTGTAGGCGGATTTCCAAGAGAAGGAAGAAAGATTTGATGACCTTAATAAGGATTCTTTGTTTTTTACTATTTCTGTTATTTCTTTATTAATTTTCTTTTTGATGACAATGCCAATTTCTTTCTTTACATCTAATGCGAACATGTGATTTACAGCTGTTTTGTACTGCTTCATGACTAAGGCACGACATGCCAACTTCTCATGTCCTTTCAAAACTGTGTTCCTTGAACTTCCACGATACCCTATGTTCACCTGAAAGATAAATCTCAACATTTACTTTTATTGCACAAATAAATGTATTGTGTACACATGCATTGTACAACCATGACAACATTATGCAGGTTGATGCGCATGCATTAAACATAAATGAGTACTTATATACGAGTACTTATATACATGTACATGTATAAATATTTTGTATACATTTAATCGCTTTTTGTCTGTTTGCTTTAGAAAAAAATGTGGTTTGGACAAAATACTTTTAATGCAGTTAAAAATGTACAGTCTTAGACTTTATACATTTTTACATTTAAAACATTGAAATTACATTTTACCTATGTACATGTAGTTCCAATAATGTACCAAGGGTCTGAGTCATAAACCCATACTGTAACCTGGTAACATATTTTAAAGTTCTACTACATTTATGACATATCATTGGGTCTTGGATTAAGAGCTGTATAATTGGCAATCATACATAATCTTGTTTATCAGTTTTATATATATTATTAATCAAACACTCAAGAAGAAAAAGAAAATCCTGTAAACTTTTTTCATGCATATATGGCTGAATCATAATTTCAGTTACAGATGCTTACCTTTACTTTAGGGCCTGGAGACTGTGTTGATTTCTTGTCAGAGAAGCAGAGACGTCGTCTATTATTCTTTGGTGTTTTTGTTGTTGAGACATTCACATTTTTATCTTGTTTCTTAGATCTAGGCGTGCATCCAGACTTGGTGGGAGTAAGGCTATTTCTGTTTCTTTTCAGTGCACTACTGCCACTTTTACTTGTAATAGAACGGTATTCTATCTGTATAGACAAGTTCTTAAAATCATTGGAGGCAGAATCTGTTAAAGATATTTTTGACTGTTCATATTTTTTACTGTTTGTTGAAACTGATTTGACAGAATTGTAACATTTTGCACATATATATACATCTTCATTCGTATCGAGAAATTTTTTCAACAGATCAAAATCAAGGCTGTAAGTTTTGGCTATAATATCTATAAAATCAACATCACTGATGTTAGAAACCTTTCTTCTTCTTTCACTTTTCAAATTCTTGTCAAACACGTGTGAACAATGTAAACAAACACTACTTTCCCACTCCATTGCACATCTTTTGTTGTGGGATTACTATGCTCCTCCTTCTTTTGGCGCCATCGTGTATGATCGAAAATACCCACAATGCAAGGCGTCGCAATTTCCCGGTCTGACGCGTTTTTACCGTGGATGCATTCAGGCGTTAAGGCCAATTAAAATTAATTGATAGATTTTCATCCCCGCCCGCCCCTCTGAAATCGTCCCGCCCCCAATTTTTTTATTTTATAAAATTTACGATTTCCGGATTTCGTTCATTCCCGTTACCGGTAACCGTTAAAATTTCGTTTCATCCTCAAAGCTCCCTGTTTCAAATTTCGGTTTTGTACCTCAAGTAAATCGAACAAAAATGATTAAGTCGACCTTTCCGCTGCTCTATGATGACAACATCATCTTCCGAGAGTAAAGATTGGTAACGAGAATGACGTGAAATATTGGTGTTACGAGAAACACGCTGTTTCCAAGACTGCAAATCGCGGTATGTCACAAATTTCTGTGATTACGGAAAACTGCGGACTTTTTTATTTATGCAATGACTTTGTCTCAGGAAATTTAAACTGTAAATGATACCCAAAGCGCAAGATTCGTGGACACCATTGATACAGAAAACATGACTGGATTAAAGATATTGAAACACAAGCACAAACTTGTCAGATTTATGACCGTTTATTGAATTTAAAAAGTTGACTAACATATGCATTTTATTTATGCAAGCCCTTTGATTTCACCAATGGCTGTCTTTTTATGTTGACAAACAGCAAATGTCCCAATACACCCAAAAAGAGTCATTAAACAACAACTTTTTTTTATTATAAAGTTCATGTTTTGCATGATAATTATATTTTCATCTTGCATATAAAGTACCAACCCTATTATTTTCAACACTCTCTGAGTTTTCATTTTATTCTGTACTCATAATAATTGTGTTGCATACCAATGCATATGCTTCATTTTATGGAAATACAAACCATTGTTTAGAAACCCAAATACATTTGGTGTAGGTATTCTAACTCACACGTTTTTGTTCTTAAGTTTTTAAAGCCGCAATTAGATATATTCATTTAAGGATTGGAAAAATTATGTAAGATTCCTCATACTTGTGAATATAAAAAAGAAGATGTGGTATGATTGCCAATGAGACAACTACATGTATCCACAAAAGACCAAAATGACACAGACATTAACAACTATAAGTCACTGTACGGCCTTAACAATACATGATATAAGCTTATTATTTCACTTGCATATATATGAAGAACTCGTCACAAAACATGCAAAAGGTTTTCATATGAAATAAAATTTAAAAAATAAAATCCTCCCACCCGCCCCATTTTTTTCAAAAATTTGGATGAAAATCTACTAATTAATTTTAGTTGGCCTAATGTAGTGATCGATAGGGATCGTAATATAACGACTGGATTATTCGGGTTAATAAATGGTCTATACAAGTCAATATAAATTATAGTCTCGATCACCCAGACGCATTATGAATATAGCGTCTGGGTTTTTGTGTCTTTGGATTTCGTTCATAGATGGCGTTTTAAAATTTGGTAATGACCTTGACCACATCTTACCGGAAAGTAAACACTTCAAGAATATGAGGGTGGTAAAGGGAGGTACTGAACACGGAAACACGTGAAATTAAAAACGCAAAAACGTAGCACGAAAATTAAAAATCGGGAAAAACGAAGCACGAGAAATAAGATCGTAAATATTAAGGAATTTATCCGAAACAAGTACCAGAAGTTATACTCAGCCGTTCTTGGAGATCATGCAGCTATAAGTAATGAAGATGAAGACCTTGCAGTCACCTTTTAGCGTCCGCTACTTAAATTGCATCTTATTTAATAAAAAAAAATTAGTATTCATAGCAATTAGATGGACTTCATTAATACCATACATATTGCAAAAGTAGAATGGTAACAATATACATCAATTTCTATAAGTTTACACAGGTTTCAGAAGGTATTACAACACACTGACTTTTTTTTAACAAATTCGGGACATGCACGAGAAATTAAGAGCACCGACACGAAACACGGAAAATAAATAAGGGGAAACACGAAGCACGCAAATCGAGGCAAACACGAGAAAACGAGAAATAAAACGTCAAAACACGAAAATACGTGAAATAAAATGGCCGAACACGTTGCACGAAAATAACCCTTTACCACCCTCGAATATGGATGATAACATGCGGCAGTGGCCCGGTAGACAAGAGTTGAGAGTTTCAGTGTAAAATGAAACTTTTAAACAGCATGGAAACTGGAAGAAACTAGACAATTAACTTATTAAGGTTCATGTGTACGAATGTCTCTTTTAATAGGATAGGTAAAAGGTAGGTTTTTTTTACTCAGAAAAGGGGGGGGGGACTCGCATAGAGGTGTACAGTAGGTTGTAATCATGGATTAGTTTGCAAAATCCTTGTAACAACTAGTATCATAAAATAAAATGTTTAGATATTATGTAGTTTTAAATATTTTACCTTATGCATCGATCACTGAAATCTGAGACTACTATAACTGTATAAGTGTGTCTCATTGGGGTCTAAGCGTGACACAGGATTGCCGATTTTTTGTAAGTGTGACACGTTAAAGTTAAATTATTGTGACGTGAAAACCAGAAATGAAGTACATAGTGTAAGCAGGATATGGGAATGTGACAAATCAGTAAGTGGGATCCGTGATCAGAACCCCCCAATGAGACCCCCTGTAACACAGTAGTCTCAGCTGAAATGCGCATTTGCCATGATTTGCCATTTGGTAAATAGAATAGAAAGGAATAGAATACTTTAATTCACCAAATTATGGCCCAGGAGCATATAGCATACAAACAATATTATTATAAACAATAACATATGCAGTACACAAACAATAAATATGTAACATGTGTAATAAAAATATATGAATACTACAGGAAACATGGGTAATACACCTAACAAAATAGCAATATATAATAATTTAATTAATACTGTGTTGACATTGACCCTAGAGCACCAGGTTAGTGTATTTTCACTATAAAAATTCAAACAAGAGGCATGAGAAGTTTATGTGGAGAAATCTCAATATAAAAAAAAGGATATTTAATATGACTTATCTGCAGTAAGCACCAAGAATTGATACTTAAAAGGAAGTCCCTTCTTGTACATGTACTTAATGCAGAAGAGTCAAACTTCTTAAATATTTAAAATATATATTTTAAACACATATTTTTAAGATTATAGATACTGTGTCCAGTCAGCAAATATCTTCAAGGGACGGTGCAAGAGAATTATTAGAATAAGACAAGTTATCCTCATGCTATATATATGAGGAGGGGCAAAAGGGGGTCTGTTAACATGTTAACAACACCTTGATATTTTGGCAAAAACAGTTAACAAAAAATGCAAAAATACTGATAACAGTTATGTTACATAAAAAGATTTGCCCCCCCCCCCCCCCATATATGGATTATGCCAATTAGAATGCATAGTGGTCCTAAAATCCATTTGAAAAAAACATGCCTAAGGAAGACTTTATACATGTATGATGTAAATACAAAAACATTTGACGAAAAATTATCAACAACAGAGTGAAGAGGGTGGTATTCATGGTAACTTTATAAAACTAACCATTAAACAAATACAGGTTTACCATTGTAACAATTGTTGATTGCCATAAAAGGCTGATTAATTAGTATTGAGAATGAAATAAAAAAATATGTCCAACAGAATACAATATATTTATATAACTATCTATAATATATGTATAAAGTATCTGCATTGAGTTGCATCTGAAATAGTAAAATACTGACATATTAAATCTTTTCCAGGTCAGTTATCTGTATTGAATGGCTGGAGAATACAAACCTAGTACAAATGTATATAGAGGAATGAAGAGGCCTCACATATAACTGACTGTCATTGGGTAATTTTATTATTAACAAAAAAATTGAGAATGGAAATGGGGAATGTGTCAAAGAGACAACAACCTGACCAAAGAGTAGAAAACAGCCAAAGACCACCAACACACTGAGAAAATCCCACACACAGAGGCATGCTTGAGCTACCACCTAAACAAAAATGTGTACTACTCCCCGGAAACATGTGGTCAAGGTGATAATGAATGTTATACTAGACTCCAAAATTAAAATGAACTAAAATTAAAAATCTTAAAAAATAACAAAGGCTAGAGACTCCTGAATTGGGACAGGCGCTAAAATGCGGTGGGGTCAAACATGTTTTGCAAGATTTCAACCTATCCTAATACCTCTATAGCTAGCCATTGTAGAAAAACAAAAACAATAGGCACAGTAAATCTCAGTTTTAAAGAAGTCATAGTCCTACATTGTATGTCAGAATAGGCAAAATGATGGGAAATAAAACAAAATAAGCAAAATGACAACTATTCATAAATTTACAAAGGACTACTAGCAGTTACTGACATGTTCCTCAGACATATGTGAACTTAACTAAATGTCATACACTATATGTTTTATCACTTTTTGACTTTTTTTTAGCACATGAAATATATATTGTACCATGTTTTTTAAGATTTTTTTTGTTGGTACAAAATGTACCTTATAAATACTGGTAGGACATGAATTACCAATAAGAAAAATAATTTCTTTGGTTTTATTCCAATACAGATACATGAAATTAGGCTTAATGTTTTTGAACCTTGCATATCTACTTGAACTTGTTTCATAGTTTAGCAAAATTACTTTATTCAGTAAAATTTCTAAACAAATGTATAGTTTTGTAGACATTGGCCTCATAAAAATTAGATATAGGAAGATGTGGTGTGAGTGCCAATGAGACAACTCTCCATCCAAATAGCAATTTATAAAAGTAAACCATTATAGGTCAATGTACGGCCTTCAACACAGAACCTTGGCTCACACCGAACAAAAAGCTATAAAAAAATTACTAGTGTAAAATCATTCAAACAGGAAAACCAATGGTCAAATTGCATTTTATTAAACTTGGTCAAATTATATTTCAGCAAAAGGCTGTGCCATCCAATACATTTCATCTTGGATGAAAAAGAACAACAGACTGATGATGGTGAAGGTCAAATTTACCTAACAGGTTACATATACATGACATATTGTTTTAAGGGAGCTACCATTTGATTTTTATGGGGGGGCTAGGATGAAATTTAAAAAATAGGCAGGACAGGAGTTTTGAGTAAAAAAAAAGGCAGGATGTGACACTTGCAAAAAAAAAAAAAGTCAGGACGACAATTTAGGTAAAAAAAAGTCAGGATAAACTTTAAAAAAAAGTCAGGACCGATTAGAGTGAAAAATAAAAAGGCAGGACAGAGATTACAGCTAAAAAAAATGCAGGACAAAATTTTTCATCCTAGCCCCCCCCCCCCCCCCCATAAAAATCAAATGGTAGCTCCCTAAGGCTATTTAAACATACATGCATGCATATTGGGAACAGGGAAGACACTTAGAGATCCAAAGTTACAATGTGTGGTTGGGTTAATTGCAATGAAAATGTTAGTGAAATTCTCAATTGGCTTCTATCAGTTGTAACCCTATTATGAATGTGTTTTCCTGTGTACAATGTGTGATTAAATTAAGAGCCTAAGGCTTTATAATGCATACTCCTTTTTATTGCTTAAGTTTAAATTTAACAATATTAACTATAGTTGAAAAATCTGTATTTTTCATCTGTTTTATTTATCCTTCCATGGATTGGCACTTGTTGTTTAACCTACATGTACATTATTGTTATGTTAGTTTAGTAAAGTATAAATTAATAATGGATTAAACCCAGTTTTTTGTTAAATATAGCCTCCTTTTGTTGTGCTTGATATCCTGAATTTTTTTATATATTAAGATAAGTAAGTTAACACTTTAATATAGACATACTCCAACAAATATAATATTTTTTTAAAACCAGTATATATTTTAAATGGAGTGTTTGAAAGAGAGAGTCGAAAAAACAATGCTCAAAACCAGACAAATTGAAACAAATGCATGACACAAGTGTGTTAAAAAACAAAAGGAATGTTTCTCTGTTTACGAGTTATTGTATGGACTACAAACACAATACAAACCCTCTTAAAACCCAGGTTACATGTATATCAGGTGTTAAGAGTCAGCATACACTGCTTGTATATGATTTATAGTTCATAACTGTCTGTCATTCTGTACCTCTGTCAAACCTTGTAAATTAGTCATACTTGGTATAGAATAAAGATTATTTGTACACAATGATTTTCAATGTATAGTTTCACACTATATATGAAAATAACTTTGTATAATTTTCATATTTCTGTTTCCTGAAAACTAGTAACCATTACCAGTATAGTTGTATAGTTCTAAGCATTTTGTCAAACATCTGAACTTGTAATAATATTCCCTGAACATTTTTATGCAGGATTGTGGTTAAAACTCTTAAAATGTAAATATTTCTGTAACAATTTTAAACGTAATAACAATTAACCACTTCATGATATCCATTACCAAAAGTGTTGTATAGTCTGATTATAACCACAGAATTTACTTTGCTTTTCAGATACTAGTGAAGAAATAAAGAAACAAGAGTAGACACCATTTGACCAACTGTGCTTACAGTACTTGTGCAACAGTTGTGATTGATGTCCATATTACTTTGTAGTATGATAATACTTTACAGCATCAACAGAATTATCATCTTTGGTCGTCAATGCCTCTCATTTCATAATAAATTGCATTTGTTATTTAGGTTGTATGATTTTCTAAAACGACTTTTTTGTTATTAATGGAGTAGAATGTTCGAAAAAACAAATGACAATGTAAAGTAACATTATTAGAACTATTCAGTATATAATGCTAACAATAAAATCTGGCGTTATTGTGGAAACATTCTTCACCAGTTTATTAATTAGATCGAATTTTGTCGATTTAATATTTTGTGTATTACTATATTTCAATTTCATGTCACTGAAAGCTTATCGTAGGTTTAATCAGAGTTATCGAACTTTTTCATCAACCCATGTGATGACAAACTATCTCGGACAATTTATCTTGGAATTTCCATAAGCTTTGGCTGACCACAATCTCTTCACCACTCTATCTTGTTCAGTCTACATTGATGAATAAAATGGTTTAAACTGTCTGCATTAGTTACATTACTTAGTGGCAGAACAGTGAAGAGATTCAATACAGCAATGAGTAACATGGATCCATTAGAACAGAAGAATGATCAGATGTCCAAGGATGGTCTCGAGTTAGATAAGGAAACCAGATTAAGGACATTAACCGAAAAAGCTCAAATTGAATATGACCAAACGGTTACAAACTACTTTTCAAAACTTTCAACATTGAAAAGAAACGTGGATTATGAAATCGGAACTTATAAATCCGAAGATCAAACAAAAGAATCAATATCCGTGTGCCAAAAAAGGATAGAAAATTCACTTGACAAATACCTCAATATGGCAGAAGAAATCTCGCAATATCTCAAAAGGAAAAACACAGCAGATAGCCTTCGAGAACTCGAAAATCACGAATCGGTGTATACTAATGTAGAACTATCCGCAGACGAAGTATTTCGAGATATGCAAAGGATACAACAAAGGACTAAAACAAAATCTGTTAAATCAGTTAAATCAAATGGACGATCGTCAGTAGCATCATCAACCACGAAAATGAAAGCTAGAGCTGAAGCAGCAAAAGCATCATTAGAATTCGCAGCTAAAGAAGCCGAACTTAAGAAGGCAGATGCAGAAATACAGCGAAAACAGATGGACATTCAAGCAGATCTAGAATTTCTTAGTAAGCAAAAAGAAGCAGCTGTAGCATATGCAGAGTACAAAGCAGCTATGGAAGACGATGATTCACAGCATGATGCTAAGTCATTACAAGGAATACCTAAACAAGACGAGTTAGATCGAACTAGACAGTACGTCGAAAGTCATAGAAATGTTACATTTAACAGTCAGAACTTCCGTGATAATCCGGTTCACAGCAATACTCACTTGGGCGATAATACTAGTGCTCCATTTATCCCAAGTACCCACCAGGATCAAATGCCTGTATCGGGACCTGTTGAAACTCACGATACGAACAACCCTAGTTTGAGCGAATTTTCGCGATTTCTATTAAAGAAAGATCTTTTGATGTCGAGATTTAACCGTTTCAATGACCGTCCAGAATCGTATGCACTTTGGAAATCCGGTTTTAAAGCTATTACAAAGGAACTTGAAGTGACTGCTGTTGAGGAAAGTGAACTTTTAATTAAGTGGCTTGGACCCGATTCATCAAAGTTTGGGCAAAGCATCCGGACATCAAACTTAAGTGATCCGTCGATAGGATTACGAAAGATATGGCAAAGGCTAGAAGAACGTTTTGGTAGCCCGGAAATGATAGAAACGTCACTGAAGACAAAGATCAACGAATTTCCTAAAGTAACATTTAGAGAAGTGAAACGATTATATGATTTACAAGACGTTCTTTCGGAAATATTGTCAATTAAAGAGAATCCTGTATATGAGAAGCTTCTAAGTTACTTCGACTCTTCAGTAGGAATCAACCCGATAATGAGTAAATTGCCACAATCGCTACAATATAAGTGGAGGGATAAAGCAACAAACTACAAGAAGTCAAAGAATGTTCCGTATCCGCCATTTTCGTTTTTTGTTGAATTCATATCCGATCAGGCTAGTAAGTACAATGACCCAGGATTCAAATTTGAAAGTGATCAAAACAACAATTCACCACAAGCACGGGATAAAGAATCCGGACGTTCATCTCAGAGACCACGCTTGAGCGCGAGAAACATAAATGTTAGTAAGACAGAAATTGCTACTACCACAGAGGGTATTAAACCAATTAAGCTTAAATGTGCTATTCATAAGACTAATCATTCGTTAAATGATTGCAGGTCGTTTTTATCCAAGTCCATAGAGGACCGTCGTAAGATAATTAAGGAAAACGGTATATGCTTCAAGTGCATCAACTCGAAAGATCACCTCAGTCGCAATTGTCCTGAAAATGTTCAATGTAAGGAGTGTGACAGCTCTACTCATAGTTCAGGAATGCATATTTACGGACAACAGAAAATGCAACCTTTGGAACCCAATGGCGGGGAGCAATCTGAAGACGCAGGTAAAGTTGTTAAGGCGTGTTGCATGGACATATGTAATGGTAAATTTTCTGGAAAGTCATGTGCGAAAATACTTCCGGTATTTGTTTCACATGAAGATAATCCATCCAAACGCATCAAGACTTACATTATATTAGACGAACAAAGCAATAGGTCTTTGGGTAGGAAAGAACTGTTTGATTCATTTGACATTGTATGTAAACCAGAGGAGTATACATTGATGAGTTGCTCGGGTCGGACAAGAATGAATGGTCGACGTGTGTCAGGATTGTTACTCGAATCTTTAGATGGGTCAACAAAAATGCAATTGCCAACAGTCATAGAATGTAAGGAGATACCAAATAATCGTGATGAGATTCCGACTCCAGACGTAGCTAATTATCACGATCATCTTCGTAGCATTTCACATGAACTTGAACCTTTAGATGAAAATGCAGATATTCTTTTATTGATAGGACGAGACCTTCTAGAAGCTCATCACATAATTGAACAACGAATCGGACCAGCTCATTCTCCGTATGCACAAAGATTAGCTCTGGGTTGGGTTATAATCGGAGATGTTTGTATTGGAAATAGACATGTCACAGACTCTGTCAAGTCTTACAAGACATACATTCAAGCAGGTGGACGCCCGTCACTCTTAAAACCGTGTCCAAATGTAATCAGTGTACGGGAATTGCTGAAAACTCAAAACAAACTTGATAATATTGACTTTGATGAAACAAAATTGGGAGACGGTGTGTTTGATCGCACTGAGTTCGATGACACACCTGGAAAGTCTATAGAAGACAAAATATTTCTTGATATAATGGAGAAGGATTTTCACAAGAATGAACATGGAAATTGGTGCGCACCTTTACCCTTTAAACCTAATAGGGAACGATTACCAAACAATTTTCCTATGGCTTTACGTCGTGCTAAAACACTTGATAGAAGTCTTCAGTCTAATAAAGAAAAACGTGAACACTTTTTAGAATTTATGCACAATCTTATACAAAACAATCATGCAGAAATAGCACCAAAACTTGATGAAGGAGCAGAATCTTGGTACCTACCTGTCTTTGGTATCTATCATCCAAAGAAACCTGGAAAGATCCGTTGTGTTTTTGATTCCTCTGCCAAATTTGGAGATGTGTCACTCAACAAGGTATTGCTACAAGGACCAGATCTAAATAATTCTCTTCTGAGTGTCCTCATGCGCTTCAGAAAGAATCGTATTGCTGCCTCAGCTGACGTTCAGCAGATGTTCTATTCGTTTTCTGTTGATGAGAAGCATAGAGACTTTCTGCGTTTCCTATGGCACGAAGACAATGACCTTGATAAACAACTAGTAGCCTTTAGAATGACCGTACACGTATTCGGGAATAGCCCCTCGCCAGCGGTTGCAACATATGGACTACGAAAGTGCTCAAATTTGGCTGAACCAGATGTTAGAGATTTTATTCAGAGACACTTTTATGTTGACGATGGCCTCATATCATTAGATAGCAGTCAGGACATGATAGATCTGCTAACACGAACTCAGAAAACCTTATTGGAGGAAGGAAATATACGCCTTCACAAGTTCGCATCAAATAGTGATGAAGTAATGTCCGCTCTTCCACATGAAGATCTTGCTCAAGACTTGAAGAGTATAGACTTTGATTCAGATAGTGTTCCGCTACAGAGGAGTTTAGGGTTGTACTGGGACCTAGCTACAGACTGTTTTACCTATCGAATTTCTGAAGAAAGCAAACCTTTTACACGCCGTGGTGTATTATCTACACTTAACAGTTTATTTGACCCGCTAGGCTTTGTCGCTCCAGTCATAATTAAAGGTAAAATTATACTGCGTGAGCTTATGGCGCAATCTGTTGATTGGGACGAACCCCTGCCGGAACACAGCAGATCGGAATGGGAAACTTGGAGAAATTCGCTTAGTGCACTTCAGAACATTACAATTCCACGCATGTATGTAAGTTCTTCATTAAGTAAAAAACCTACCTTTGAACTTCATGTCTTTGCTGACGCATCTGAAAAGGCTATTGCAGCGGTATCATACTTACGAACAATAAAACCTGATGGCAACTTTGAAACTGGATTCATTTTAGGAAAGGCAAAAGTCGCACCTCACCATGGACACACTATACCGAGGTTAGAGCTGTGTGCAGCTGTTTTGGCGGTTGACGTAGCAAAGACAGTTGTTGAGAACTTTGATGAGACTTTCGATGTTGTTAAGTTTTACACCGACAGCAAGGTGGTCCTGGGATATATTTATAACCAGACACGTCGCTTTTATGTTTATGTGGAACATAGAATCGAACGCATACGTAAGTCAACGGTCCCAGAACAATGGAATTACGTTCCAACATCAGTCAATCCCGCAGATCAAGCTACAAGGTCAGTTTCGTCAGAAGATATTGGTTCTAGTTGTTGGTTGCAAGGACCAACTAAGTTTCTAAGCGGAGAACTACAAGCTTCTGCATCTACTGAAACTCTAACGACACTGGTCAATCCAGATTTAGATAAAGAAGTACGACCTATTGTGACAGTTACAAAGACTACAATTGAAGACAGTCATTCTATTGGATCTGAACGATTTCAAAACTTTTCATCATGGAAGTCACTGGTAAATGGAATAGCCGTTCTACAAAGATTCATTCAGTCGAGATTCAAAAAGGTTACTTTACAAGATATCGATGTAGTTAAGTCGCTCAATGAGTCAGAAATATTTATAATTAAGACAATACAAAGTGAAGTTTATAGTTCAGAAATAGACTGCATAGTAAATGGACAAAATCTTAGGAAAAACAGTAGCATTATATCTTTAGATCCATTTCTGGATAGTGAAGGCATTTTGCGTGTTGGTGGAAGACTCAATAAATCAAATCTGCCATACCAAGAAAGAAATCCACTCATTCTTCCAGGAAAATGTCATGTGTCAAAATTACTAGTGCAACATTTTCATGCCCAAGTCAAGCACCAAGGAAGACATTTTACAGAAGGTGCTATTCGTGCAGAGGGTTACTGGATTACAGGCTCGAAACGTCTTGTATCATCAGTTATACACCATTGCGTCCCGTGTCGTAAACTCAGAGGTTGTTTGGAGGTTCAAAAGATGGCTGACCTCCCTACAGACAGAATAGAACCCACTCCGCCATTTACTAATGTGGGGGTCGATGCATTTGGTCCCTGGTCTGTTATTCATCGCAGGACTCGTGGTGGCTGTTCAAATTCTAAGAGGTGGGCTATACTTTTTACATGTCTCACGACACGTGCAATACATATAGAAATAGTCGAAGAGATGTCTTCGAGTGCTTTCATCAATGCCTTACGCAGATTCATTGCAATCAGAGGAAAAGTGAGTGTTTTTAGATCGGATCGCGGTACTAATTTCATAGGTGCAGTGGATCCTTTACACATCGAGGCAATTAACGTTGAAGATGACAAAGTTAAAACATTTATGCATGAAACGAGGACGATTTGGATTTTCAACCCTCCCCACTCCTCGCACATGGGAGGAGCGTGGGAACGATTAATAGGCGTAACAAGAAGGATTTTGGACTCTATTCTTACAGATTCAAACACAAAATTTCTAACTCATGATGTTTTAGTTACCTTCATGGCAGAAGTAGCGAGTATAGTGAATCATAGACCAATAGTTCCGGTTTCTTCTGACACTGATAATCCTTTTATACTGTCACCGGCAGTGCTTCTTACTCAAAAGACAAAATCTACAATCGAAACCGATTACATTGGAGAATTTGACACAAAGGATCTTCTCCGTGCCGAATGGAAGCGTGTAATGGTTCTTTCTGACATGTTTTGGTCAAGGTGGCGCAAAGAGTATCTAAACAATCTTCAGTCAAGGAGAAAATGGCATAAGGATGTTCCAAACATAAAGGAAGGAGATGTCGTTTTATTAAGAGACAAAACTCTAATTCGTAATGAATGGCCTCTTGGACTTGTAATTCGTGCATTCGCGAGTGATGATGGAAAAGTGAGAAAAACAGAAATTCGTGTGATAAGAGATGGCAAACCAACAGTTTATGTGCGACCAATAACAGAACTTGTTCTTCTTGTCTCTGATCGAGAACAATGTGTTTGATCTTTAAATATAAATTGTATTTGTTCAAAGATTTATTTAGTTATAGTGATATCCAGAAGACTGATATCAGACGGGGAGTGTAAAGTAACATTATTAGAACTATTCAGTATATAATGCTAACAATAAAATCTGGCGTTATTGTGGAAACATTCTTCACCAGTTTATTAATTAGATCGAATTTTGTCGATTTAATATTTTGTGTATTACTATATTTCAATTTCATGTCACTGAAAGCTTATCGTAGGTTTAATCAGAGTTATCGAACTTTTTCATCAACCCATGTGATGACAAACTATCTCGGACAATTTATCTTGGAATTTCCATAAGCTTTGGCTGACCACAATCTCTTCACCACTCTATCTTGTTCAGTCTACATTGATGAATAAAATGGTTTAAACTGTCTGCATTAGTTACATTACTTAGTGGCAGAACAGACAAAGAAAATTGCTGAATAAAGTGAAAGTTCTTTTTTATTGTTTTAAATAAAAAATTAGTATGGTGTTTGACTGAATTAAAAAAGATATTTCTTATTTATTTCCAGTACATTAAAAAGCACTTTATCACACAATCAGTGGCAGATCCAGAAATTTTCATAAGTTAGGGCCCACTGACTGCCTAAGAGGGGGTCCAGCTCACTCCAGTCATGCTTCAGTGATTCCCTATATAATCCACCAATTTTGTTTCCATAAAAGGAGGGGGGCTCCTAAATCCACCTCTGACAATACCATGAAAATAAATTTGCTGTAACTATTTGTTGTATTTTGTTTTCATTGTGTATTTCTGACATAAAACCCTCATTTTTACTATATATATCATCAAGGATTACAAAAATACAGTTTGAAACTAGAAACACTTTTATTATTCTAAAAATTGCATTTTAATGATAAAACCAAAAATAAGGAAAAAACTATCAAGTGTACCTTAATTTGATTCTGAAAAATAATCATTACATTGAATGCTTATAATTATCAGAATAATGAGATATGGTATGATTGCCACTGAGATTTATATCCACTAGAGTTCAAATATTGTTCATTCAATTAGTAGGTCACCTTTCAATTTTCAACAATGAGCAAAATCCATAGCCTATAATAAGTTTTAAAAGGCTCTAACATGGCAAAAAAACATTGTTAATCTAACTGATATTTATAAATAACTGAATGCTCAATTGTTATGATGGTGAAAATAAGTGGCATTACAGTTTATTATGTTTATGCTATGGACACAAAGATCACCCAGGAGTTTTCCAAATGCCTACTTTGGACAGTCAAAAGACAAGTAGGAATAAAAAAATCTGCTTTAGTGTTGAATATGTAAAATTGAGAATAGAGATAAGGAATGTGTCAAAGAGACAATTAAGGAGAAGAAAACAGCCAAAGGACACCAATGCATCTTCATCACGGTGAAGAAAATCCAGCACCCTCAGTCAGGCTTTAGATGGACTCAAAATAGTGTCTTCTAGTTCAGTGAAAATGGATGTCATACTAGACTTCAAAACATATAAATGAACTAAAATTGAAAATCAAACAAGGCTATATAACATGTATAAAAATAAGAAGATGAGTATAAAAAAGAAGATGTGGTATAATTGCCAATGAGACAACTCTCCACAAGAGATCAAATGACACAGAAATTAAACAACTATAGGTTACTGTACAGCCTTCAACAATGAGCAAAACCCATACTACATAATACCAATGTATAGTTGTATAAAGATAAAGGAAAAACAAACAACAACCACTGAATTACAGGCTGCTGATAGGGACAGACACATTCATACATAGTGAAACAGAATGTGGTTGGGTTAAACATGTTCTTTAAGCAGTATCCCAACCCTCCCCCTAACCTAGGACAGTGGTGTAATAGTACAACATAAGAAAAACTATAAAAAATCAGTTGAAAAAGGCTGAACTCTTCAGATGGATACAAATAGAAATACTACATAGAGTGGATTTGGTCGGGTACTTGCATATCCCAACAACAATGGTACATTTGAGTATTATTGCCAATGAGACAACTGTCAATCAAAGTTCAAATAAAGTGGATGTTATAAAATTATAGGCAACTGTTTAGCCTTGAACAATGAGTAAAACCCATATCATATTGTCTGCTATTAAAGGCCCAGAAATAAATTGTATGAACAATTCAATTGAGAAACTGACAGCCTAATTTATTACAAAACAATTATCGAAAATTAAAAATGACATACATGATCCAACAACAAACACTGAACTAAAGGCATAAGACTGTGCAAGGGTTAAATATATACTATTAATTTTAAAGCCTGCCTTTTATGGCTTTATTTGTAAATACCCAGTTATCTATCTAAGGCCAACTGCTGAAATTGTTATATAACACAAACCGTAAAAGGCTATCAGGAACTATATATATATGATACTGAAAATACATGTGAAAACGCTTGACCAAACAAACAACTGACTCTTCAGAAAAAACACAATTAAGGAGTGCATGAGATGAACCCTGGTTTTTGGTAGGGTTTGTGTTGCTTTCTTTAGTTTTTGTTGTTGTGTTGTGTCCTTCTTCTAGACTATAAATACTAGGAAAAAGAAATAACCTAGTAAACTGAATTAGTAAGTCTATCAAGTCTCTAGTCCTTGTTGTAGTAGTTTTTTTAAGACTTAGTTAAGTTAAGTTAAAATTGCAATGAATAATACAGTTAGTAGAAAGTAGGTCAACAAATACTATCTCATATGATGTGGCTATACATGTAAGTAGATTTATGTTAAATCGAAGGACATGTAAATAAAACAATCAAATATTCCTGTTCTTTTGTTAAAACCATTTGCAGTCTAAAAAATCTGGTGAAATTCTTGTTGATTGATGTGCAACTCAGTATATTATATAAAGGCATACAACTACAATTCACTCATATGCACAGTACATAAAATCATGAGTTACTTAATCCTGCAAAAAACCATAGAAGAATATTGCAATACTGCTTTGCTCTACAAAATAAAAACAAATTCATTATATATTAAATACTGAATCACCTGTGTAAAAAATTGTCTATAATAATAGTCTGAGGTCTTACTCAATCAAATAAGACCTTGTACAGCTATTGTATACATGTACTTGCAGTGTTTTATTCATATAAACAATTTAATACCAGCTGGGTAACAAAGAAATACAATATTAAAGGCTTCAAATCAAAGAGGACTGACAGAAGACTACATAAGGTACACAAGCTCCATACAAATTTAAAAAAGAATGTTAAGAGAAGGACGGCATCACAGAAAAAAATAAAATAGCCTTTCAAGTCATCGTGATTATTTGGACTAGCCTACTATAATTTTTTGCATATTAAAGCAAAAAAATAAAATGGTCTTTCAAAGTGTCAAAATTATTTTGACTATTGTACTGCATGTTGGGAACAACCCTCCAAATGAGGGCAAGGGGTCATTTTACTGTTGAAGAAAAGAAAATTAAGATTTTTAACCTAAACATTCTAAAAGGGTAATTCGAAAAAAATCATTATTTTTGAAACAGCTTTTTCTAAACATGCTAAAAGAGGGGTCTCATTATTTTTAATAATAATAACAGGAGATATAAATCCAAGCATATTATAAAACTCTTGGACATGTTTTGAACTTACAATTAGGAGATAACTGTATTGTATTTTAAGCTCCGACAGCGTCAATTGGGGATTTGATGGTCGCAAATTCAGTTTACTGGCGACGCTTTAGCTGGTGACGTTATCCAATCAAAATGGACATTAACAAATAATGTTGCATTATAAAACCAGATAGAGGTATATATTAGTTCTTTCAATTCCAATTGGAAACATTTTTTCAACATGTGACATAAATTTTGTACTAAAAAGTGGATTTTACAACAAAAACAAAATTAATCAGTTGAAATGTATTGTTTTACTCAGAAAAGGGATAGTCATGCAATTGGGGGGTTGTTCCGGAAGCAATGTCTTTTTAATACAATAATAAAATAAAAATTATTTTGAAACTCAGATGTTCAACTATTCAACAATGTTGCACGACTTTACTGTTTTTGCTTAAACCTATCAACTTGTAATGATACAATACAATATTACAATACAATATTATTATTTTCCAAATTAAAGGGCCCATTAAGAGCATAACATTAATTACAACATGACATAAACATTACAGAGTGATTAAAGAAACATAAAATAATAATTGAAATTCAAATGCATGAAGAAAGGATCAGTGGTCAAGGGGAGATAATTTTGATATATTTTAGAGTATCTAACTAATTTTCTGATTTTCTTAGTTGCAGGCCTTTATCCAGGTATGCACATAAAATAGATAGAAATCTGCTATCTTCATTAATCATGATCCATGAAAAAAGATCATTTATATTTAAACTATCTAAACTGGGGTATTTTTTTATATAATCAGTGATATCTCTTCTGAGGTTATTGTAAATAGGGCATTCCAGAAGAAAGTGCATTTCATTTTCAATACAATTTGTATTACAATATAAACATATCCTCTCATGTCGAGGTAATATTTCATATTTACCACATACATTGGTAATTCGTTCATGTCTGCCAGTTTCTATTCTTAAACAGTGATTGCTAAGTCTGTATTTTATGGAACGCCGAAGCTGCCTTATGTGTACTTGTTTTTAGATACGCTTATACTTTTCAATATATGCACATAGTTTTTCTATATATGCACATACTTTTTCTATATATGCACATACTTTTTCTCTATATGCACATAGTTTACTTTATATGCACATAGTTTACTTTATATGCACATAGTTTTTCTATATATGCACATAGTTTTACTATATATGCACATACTTTTTCTCTATACGCACATACTTGTTCTCTATATGCACATAGTTTACTTTATATGCACATAGTTTTTCTCTATATGCACATCTGTTACTTATTCGTTTTTAATGCGCGGAGTATGCGTTGCACTTTGAATTAAATCGTTTTTCAATTGTGTTCATGTCTCTGGTGGTAACAATGTGTTCTTACAGATGAAATGACCCTATAAGCGCGATTCCAACCGTTCCAGTGCTCGGTTAATACCCTGTTACTTATTCACTTATAATACGTTTGTTGTACGTTGCACCTTTTAAAAAAAAAATTCAATTGTGCCCATGTCTCTTGGTGTAACAATGTGTTCTTAGAGATGAAATGACCCTATTAGCGCGCATGTACCCGTTCCAGCGCTCGGCTAATACCCTGTTACCTATTCGTTAATTATTCGCGTATAATACATTTTTTTATACGTTGCACCTGTTAGGAAAGGATTTTCAATTGTGTTCATGTCTCTGATGGTATAAACAATGTGTTCTTAAAGAGGAAATAACCCTATTAGCGCGTATGTACCCGTTCCAGCGCTCGGTTAATACCCTGTTACCTATTCTTTACTTATTCGCTTATAATACGTTTGTAATACTTTTTATGTGTAGTGTAGTATGTTCAGACTTATTTTTGTTTGTACGTTTTGAATGATTTTGTTTAAATATTCCATGTGTAATGGCAGTGTAAACATTCAGAGTTTGAATTTATTAGAATAGTAAATTTAACATTTAAGAGAAAGCTGTACTTGTCACAAAGCTGCCACCAAAAAATAGGGACATTGCTTTAATCTACAATTTTCTATGACAATGATAAATGTTCATTAAGAAGAGCAAATTTTTATCTTTTATTCATCATATTTGATTTTCAACCATATTTGTCAGGGTTCTCCAAGGAAAATATGTGCAAAAGCAGAAACATGTAAATACTTTAATTTTATATAACAGGTAACAGGTTATTTACCGAGCGCTGGAACGGGTACATGCGTGCTAATAGGGTAATTTCATCTCTAAGAACACATTGTTACCACAAGAGACATGGACAAAATTGAAAATCCTTTTCTAAAAGGTGCAACGTACAACAAACGTATTATATGTGAATAGGTAAAGAATAGGTAATGAAAAGGTAACAGGGTATTAACCGAGTGCTGGAACAGGTGCATGTGCGCTAATAGGGTCATTTCATCTCTAAGAACACATTGTTACCACAAAAGACACGGACACAATTCAAAAACCTATTTTAAAAGGTACAACGTACAACAAACGTATTATAAGTGAATAAGTAACAGGTATTAACCGAGGTCTGGAACGGGTGCGTGCGCAATAATAGGGTCATTTCATCTTTAAGAACACATTGTTACCAACAGAGACATTAACACAATTGAAAATCCTTTTCTAAAATGTGCAACGTACAACAAACGTATTAAAAGTGAATAGGTAACAGGGTATTAACAGAGCGCTGGAACTGGTGCATGCGCGCTAATAGGGTCATTTCATCTCTTAGAAAACATTATTACCACCAGAGATATGAACTTAATTGAAAATCCTTTTCTAAAAGGTTCTACGTACAACAAACGTATTATAAGTGAATAGGTAACAGGGTATAAACCGAGCGCTGGAACGGGTACATGCGCGCTAATAGGGTAATTTCATTTTTTAAAACACATTGTTACCATCAAAGACACGGACACAATTGAAAATTCTTTTCTAAAAGGTGCAACGTACAACAAACGCATTATCAGTGAATAGGTAACGAATAGGTAACAGGTTAATTACCGAGCGCTGGAACTGGTACATGCGCGCTAATAGGGCCATTTCATCTCTAAGAACACATTGTTACACCAAGAGACATGGGCACAATTGAATTTTTTATTTTAAGGTGCAACGTACAACAAACGTATTATAAGTGAATAAGTAACAGGGTATTAACCGAGCACTGGAACGGTTGCAATCGCGCTTATAGGGTCATTTCATCTGTAAGAACACATTGTTACCACCAGAGACATGAACACAATTGAAAAACGATTTAATTCAAAGTGCAACGTATACTCCGCGCATTAAAAACGAATAAATAACAGATGTGCATATAGAGAAAAACTATGTGCATATAAAGTAAACTATGTGCATATAGAGAACAAGTATGTGCGTATAGAGAAAAAGTATGTGCATATATAGTAAAACTATGTGCAGATATAGAAAAACTATGTGCATATAAAGTAAACTATGTGCATATAAAGTAAACTATGTGCATATAGAGAAAAAGTATGTGCATATATAGAAAAACTATGTGCATATATTGAAAAGTATAAGCGTATCTAAAAACAAGTACACATAAGGCAGCTACGGCGTTCCATATAGTATTTTGTTAATAAATGTTTTTGTGGGTGCTTTAAATCTAAATAATTTTCATAGTCAAATGACTTTTTGAATGAAAAATAAGTGTCCAATTTGCCTTGATTCTGTAAATAAAAATCTCGCATTTTCTCCCAATCATTTTGAAAATTTGATTTGAGCTGTTTTTTCAATAAGTTTTTAAATTTATTTTTTCCTAGATTTTTACATATATTTAGGTCAATACCCAATTTTTCACTGTAGAAAATGATATTAGAGAGCCATGAATTATTGGAACTGGTTTGACCTTTACTTTCTATCATTTTTAACTCAGCATAAGCATTTTTCAATAAATCAGATGGAGAATTCTCTAGTCTATGCCAATACATAAACATATGTGTTAGCAAATTTATATAAAGAGGATATCTACCCAATTCAGACAGGACTGCTACATTTGTGCACATCTTTGTAACACCAATAATATACTTACAAAATTTTAAATTTAGCTTCTCAAACTCCCAATCTTTAAATATGTCATAAAGGGACAAATTTTTCCTTTTAGAAGTAATGTTAATAACACCCCAATTTTCACAACCATAAGTTACAATTGGCTGTATACAGTGATCAAATAAATGCAAAAGAGTTTTAATAGGAGGATTAGATGATTTCAAATCTTTATAAAGTTTAAAACTGGCCTTTTGACCTTTTTGGAATAATTGTTTCCTGGCTTCATTAAAGTTTCCAGTATTTTGGATGACTATGCCAAGATATTTGTATTGTTTAACACATTCAATAGAATTATTTCCTACATTAAAATTTTCATTAAGGAGTCTACCACTCCTATTGAATATTATAATCTTGGTTTTCTTCACATTTATTTCCATACACCAATCTTTGCAGAATGTGCACAAAGTATCAAGTCTCTTCTGAAGCCCTTCTTTTGAGTCAGATATTAATACAAGATCATCAGCATAAAGTAGACATGGTATCTTTTCATCATTTAAATTGACATCATCATAATTGTTAGATAATATATCTGGCAAATCATTAATAAACAGTTTAAACAATGTGGGACTCAAAATGTCACCTTGTCGTACACCAACATTATATCTAAAAAAATCAGTTATTTTGTCTTCTACTTTAACACACACTTTGTCGTTACTATACATAGATTTCAAAATGTTATAAAAAATACCATTATTTGTATGCTGTAATAATTTGTATAATATACCAATATGAATAACCTTGTCAAAGGCCTTGCGAAAATCTACAAAACATACATACAATTTACCTTTGCCTCTTTTAACATATTTTTCTATGAGACATTTTAGTACAAAAATGTGATCCGAAGTGCGAGCTTTCTTAGAAAAACCAATTTGAGTTTTGTTTATGATATTATTATCAGATAAAAATTTATCAAGTCTGTTATACAGAATGGTATTGAAAAGTTTGCCAAGACTATTATTGATGGCAATACCTCTGTAATTTTCAGGGTTCTGCGGGTTATCAGATTTGAATATAGGAGTAATGTAGCTCTCAGACCAATTACTGGGATAAATGCCAGATAGAAGAATGGCATTAAAAAGTTTTAGTAAGCAATCTTGCATATAACTCTGTGAAACTTTTAACATTTCATTTGTAATAGTGTCTAGACCTGGACTTTTCCCAGATTTTAATTGCCTCAGGGCTTTTTGGAGTTCACCAGGGGTGATTTTAAAGTCAATCTCACTGAATCCAAAGTTTTTCTTTTCTAATAGTTCAAGTTTACTCTTTATCTCTTTTATCTTGGACTTTATGTGTTCATTTTCAGGAATGGATGACAAGTCAGAGAAATATTTATACCAAATGTCACCATCTATGTTGTTTTTAGTTTCTGAATTATTTTCAAGACGGAGTTGATTGACAAGGTTCCAATAATCCTTTGGATTTTCTGATTCTAGATTGCTTAAACGGTCCAAAATATTTTCTCTAAATTCTCTTTTCTTTTTCCTCCTTAGTTTGGCAAATTGTTTATTAAGTTTAAAAAAAGAGCCACGCACTATCGGATCTTTCGGAAATTTTGACATTAATATAGCTTTATCATTAACATGTTTTTTCAAACTTTTTAAATCTTGGTCAAACCATTTTTTATGATTACATGTTTTTACCCTTTTCTTCTTCTTTTTTAGTGATACTTTGCACACTTTTTCGTATATTGAATGAATACTATATGTGGCATCATTCACATTCTTTTTGTCTAAGATAATTTTGTTATTTAAAAAATATTTTAGCTCATTTTGTATGACAGGATGTGTAAATGATTCCTGGAAATTTTGAATACTTTCTGTGTCCCATTTATACCTCAAAGGAAAGTCTTTCATATGACTTTTATTTTTCTCCAATTGGAAAGATGCTAAAATCTTAAAAGTGATTTTGCAATGGCAATCAGAAAAATTTGCCTTAAAATCTGATACATTAAAATATAAAATTTGCTGGAGTAGGCTTTGAGAAACTAAAGCATAATCAACTACACTGCATCCATTAGGTTTGAAACATGTAAATTTACCCGTGCTATCACCACACATACGCCCATTCAAGATACGTAACTGATTACCTATACAAAATTCTAGCAAGTTTTTCCCTCTGGAATCAGTTATTAAATCTTTACTGACCCTTTCCTCTGTGAAACAGTCTACATCATAATTTTCATCAAATAAAGGAACATGGGAGGTGCTGTCACCATCAATATAGTCTTTTTCTGACCCAGTTCTGGCATTAAGATCCCCTACTAACAGGATGTCCCCCATAGACCCATAACTATCAGTTATATCCTTTTCTATTATCTCCAGTAGGTCTGTTTGGCTTTTGGGAGCATAGTATATCAAGCACAAATATATATCTTTGTTTAAATTGAAAAATTCTCTCTTCAATTTTAGCCATTGGTATTCTGAGGTCCCGTTATTCAAAAAATTTACACCTTTACGAATTTCTTTACGTATGAGAATCCCTAGACCACCAAAATATCTGTTATTGATAACCTACTATTCACCTACTGCCTTTTTGCAACACATTAATTACGCTTAGTATGACCCTTTAACACGTATATTCTGGCTGCATGTTGATGTTCTTTGGTTGAAGTCGATAAAAAAAACAATCACTCATGGAGGCTGCCATTTTGGATGTTGTGGGTCAAAATGGGTTACACTAATGTCCTGACAATGTCCTGACAAAGTCCTGACAGAAATGTAAATGCCTAATACTTTTTTGTTATTGGAAGGATTCACTTGAAATTTGGAATCAAGCAAGATGAGAACTTATATTTAATAAATAAAATAAAAAAAATAAAAAAACAATTATAGACTTAGAAAACTTGACCTGACCAACTTGACCTCGAAAATAGTATTGTCCTGACAATGTCCTGACAGAAATGTAAATGCCTAATACTTTTTTGTTATTGGAAGGATTTACTTGAAATTTGGAATCAAGCGAGATGAGAACTTATATTTAATAAATAAAATAAAAAAAAAAAAAAAAACAATTATAGACTTAGAAAACTTGACCTGACCAACTTGACCTCGAAAATACTATTGTCCTGACCGATATGAAACGGCTAAAAAATAATTTATTATTGACAGGATAGACTTCAAATTCGATACCAAGGAAGATTAAAACATTTATTACAAAAATATAAGAAAAAAAATTAAAAAAATAATTTTAAGAGTTAGAAAACTTGACCTGACCAACTACACATTTGCCGCGACTCATGTCCGGATCGATATAAAAATGATTCTATCTATTTTGTTATTGTAATGAATGTATTCAAATTGAGTAGTAAAGAAGTTTGCAACATTTAACAAAGAAATTAAAAGAAATAAAAAGAAAAAAAATGTTGAAAAGACCAAAAAACTTGACCTGACCAACATAGGCTATTCACCGAAAAAAGGCATGTATCTTTAAAAAATAGAATGACTATGTTAATTACTTAAATAAATGTCTTTAAGTTTGAAAACGATCATTATATTATTCAATTTTTAAATGACTAAAAGAAAAAAAGTGAACAATTCCCAGGAAACACATGACGTCCTTGCGACGTTATGTATTGGTCGCTGGAAGGTCATGGCTGACGTTACGTTAGTACGACGTTGTTGCAACGTTGTGAGAATGTAATTTTACGTCACGTCAGATACGACGTAGAACCGACGTCAGGACAACGTAATTATTGTTTTTAATAACGTTTATATTACGTTGTTGCAATGTCATAGTAGAGGTTTCCAGATTTGCTACGTATCAGGTACGGTTGGTACGTAACACAACCGTTGGTGCTGTTTGGGAGGTTTCATTTAATGCATAAGATTATTGTATGTATCATGATAAAAATAGAGAAACAAAATTGCATATCAGTGATAAAAACCGTTATCTTTTATTTTATTTCGATTTCACTGCTTCTAGAAAACCTTACATGTGATTTTATACGATAAAATTTATTCTGTGCCCAAGAGAATAAATCAAACAGTCCTTACTGGAACTGAGTTGCCTCGACCTTTATATTCTAAATAATTTAGTATATTTATATACAATCCGTATACTCCTGGTCCGGGGTTATATCAGGTCACAGTCCGGACTCGCCTAATATTAATTTGTTGATTTTAAGGTAAACGTCTTTTATTAATGTTTCCGACGACAATACAATAAGGAAAAAGTTGAATGAGTAAAAATGAATAAGTTCGTCTCATCAAATAATGTGTGAAGTTTTATATCTCTATCGATGTCTATATTTTGCGAATACACCTAGTCCGGGGTTACTTCAGGTCACCATCCGGACTCGCCTATTACATTTCATTTTTTCGTTAAATGTCTGATAAATATCTTATAACTTTCTTATGTATTACATGCTTGATCAAATGTCCCGTCAATATACTTTACGACAATAAACAGTTTACATACAGTTAGTCGTCGTAATGCAATACACGCAGGTATAGTAAACTTCAAGCTAGTCCGGGGTCATGTCAGGTCACAGTCCGGACTCACCTGTTCAAGAATGTGTATTACATTGTTGAACGCCCTTAAGTGTCGTTTGTTGATTTTTCCGATGACAATCGAATAACTAAAGAAATAGAGAAATGAATAAAGGAAAAGTAAAAAGCAAAAAGGGAAAAAAAATCTTTCAATTAAACAAATAATTTAGTATATTTATATACAATCCGTATACTCCTGGTCCGGGGTTATATCAGGTCACAGTCCGGACTCGCCTAATATTAATTTGTTGATTTTAAGGTAAACGTCTTTTATTAATGTTTCCGACGACAATACAATAAGGAAAAAGTTGAATGAGTAAAAATGAATAAGTTCGTCTCATCAAATAATGTGTGAAGTTTTATATCTCTATCGATGTCTATATTTTGCGAATACACCTAGTCCGGGGTTACTTCAGGTCACCATCCGGACTCGCCTATTACATTTCATTTTTTCGTTAAATGTCTGATAAATATCTTATAACTTTCTTATGTATTACATGCTTGATCAAATGTCCCGTCAATATACTTTACGACAATAAACAGTTTACATACAGTTAGTCGTCGTAATGCAATACACGCAGGTATAGTCCGGACTCACCTGTTCAAGAATGTGTATTACATGGATGATCTATCGCCGCTTAAATTTTATTGGAGCAACTCCAACTTTGTATCATCCAATCAGGAGCCGCAGAAGATTTTATTCAGAGTACCATCTTGGGGTAAAAAATATCCCGGTTAACGTATACGGCCTTGTAAACTTTCGCCACTCATTATATATAACACAAGATTATTTCTGTATATCTTACCAAAGGAATACTACTGATACGGAGATTACGAGTGAATAATTCATAAGCGATGTATCTTAGTTTATTTTGACAATGGCTGCTGAAATAAAATTATTTCACTATATTGAACATTTTTATTTATTATTTCATTATATCTCGGAGATAATGCCCCTTTAAATCTAACTTACATACATGCTTGATTATGATTGCTGGTGTAGTCTTTGACACCTTTTGCGTGAAACATTGGATTGTTGAATTATTTTAATAGACTTTGTGATGACAATCAAATGAGCAAGTAAATCTTTATTTTTATTATTATTTTACGGCAGAAAAAAATGGAGTAATTAAAATAACAAGAAATTTGAAAAAAAGGCAGGACAGGAGTTTTGAGTAAAATAAAATCAAATGGTAGATCCCTTATTTAAACACTGAATTACCAATAGCCTTAATGTAATGTATTTTGTAAGTAATTCCTGGTTGTGTCTTCTTTTTAGCTCACCTGGCCTAAAAGGCCATGTGAGCTTTTCTCATCACTTGGCGTCCGTCGTCGTCGTCGTCGTCGTCGTCGTCTGTCGTCGTTAACAATTTTTCAAACATCTTCTCCTCTGAAACTACTGAATGGATTTGAATGAAACTTAGCAAGATTGTTCCTTAGATTATCCTGCACAAAGTGTGTGCTTCGATTTTTGATCCGTCAAAAAACATGGCCGCCGTTACTTAAAATAGAACATAGGGGTCAAATGCAGTTTTTGGCTTATATCTCAAAAACGAAAGCATTAGAGCAAATCTGACATGGGGTAAAAATGTTCATTAGGTCAAGATCTATCAGCCCTGAAATTTTCAGATGAATCAAACAAACCATTGTTGGGTTGCTGCCACTTAATTGGTAATTTTAAGGAAATTTTGCAGTTTTTGGTCATTATTTTGAATATTATTATAGATAGAAATAAACTGTAAACAGCAAAAATGATCAGCAAAGTAAGATCTACAAATAAGTTAATATGACCAAAATTGTCAATTGACCCCTTAAGGGGTTATTGTCCTTTAATGACAATTTTTCACAATTTGTTCATCACATTTGCTAACTTTAAAAAATCTTCTGTGAAACTACTGAATGGATTTGAATGAAACTTAGCATGATTGTTCCTTAGATTATCCTGCACAAAGTGTGTGCTTCGATTTTTGATCCGTCAAAAAACATGGCCGCCGTTACTTAAAATAGAACATAGGGGTCAAATGCAGTTTTTGGCTTATATCTCAAAAACGAAAGCATTTAGAGCAAATCTGACATGGGATAAAAATGTTCATTAGGTCAAGATCTATCAGCCCTGAAATTTTCAGATGAATCAAACAAACCATTGTTGGGTTGCTGCCACTTAATTGGTAATTTTAAGGAAATTTTGCAGTTTTTGGTCATTATCTTGAATATTATTATAGATAAAGATAAACTGTAAACAGCAAAAATGATCAGCAAAGTAAGATCAACAAATAAGTTAATATGACCAAAATTGTCAATTGACCCCTTGAATGACAATTTTTCACAATTTGTTCATCATATTTGCTAACTTTAAAAAAATGTTCATCTCTAAAACTACTAAACCAAATTCAACCAAACTCCAACTGAATGATCAGTAGGGTGTATAAAATAAAGTTTGTGCTTTATTTTTTATTTCGTCAAAAAACATGGCCGTCATGGCTAAAAATAGAACACAGGGTAAAATGCAGTTTTTGGCTTATATCTCAAAAACTCCAGCATTTAGAGCAAATAAGACAAGAAGTTAAAGTATTTATTAGGTCAAGGTCTACCTGTCCTGAAATTTTCAGCCGAATTGGGTAACTGGTTTTTCAGGTATAATGCCCCTGAATTGATGATTTTAAAGAAATTTTGCAGTTTTTGGTTATTATCTTGAATATTATTATAGATACAGATAAACTGTTAATAGCAAAAATGTTAAGCAAAGTAAGATCTACAAATAAGTCAATTTGACCAAAATTGTCAATTGACCCCTTAAGGAGTTATTGCCCTTTAAAGACTTTTTTCACAATTTGTTCATCATGTTGACTTACTTTAAAAAATCTTCTCCTTTGAAACTGCTGTATCAATTTCAGCCAAACTTAGGCTAAATGAGTTTCAGAGTATCTAGTATAAATTTTATATTTCATTTCCTTGTATGTCAGAAACATAGCTCCTATGGCTAAAATAGAACAAAGGAGAAAATGATTTTTTTTTTGCTTTTGAAGAAAATAGGACGATTCAAAGAACATTTAAATAAATTGAAAAGCCAAAATAATCATTGATGAGAGATTTAACCAAAAAAATTAAGGTGAGCGATTCAGGCTCTTGAGAGCCTCTTGTTTCTTTTTCTTTCAATTAAACCAATATCCTAAAGCGAGTGTAAACCTTTGTCAATAATTTATTCTGAGGAACAGTATTAGAGATCATAAGAATTTAGAGAAACAATTAAAAGTCATAAGAATTCGGAGGAACAATATAAGTCTTAGAGATTATAATAACTCGGAGGAGCAATAAAAAGTCACAAGGCTTCTGCGGAACAGCAAGAGATCATGTAAGAATTCGGATGAACAATCAAAAGGCATAAGAATTCGGAGGAACAATAAACAGTCATAAGAATTCTGAGGAACAATAAGATATAAGAATTTGGAGGAACAATAAGATATCATAAGAGTTCGGAGGAACAATAAGATATCTACTAGTTGACAATTCATAACATATGTACAATTGGCTAACGAAAGAGGTTTATATTGATGAATAGAAAGTGACATTCACCTGCAATTTACCTGTGCACAATCGGCGCAAATGAAAGATCGAAAGGTATAGAGAAATACATATTTACAATATATACAATATTCAATAAATACAATTTGTACAAGACATGTTACAAAAATAATTAATAGGGGTGGCGTCACACTAGATAAAGCCAGGAGTTCACACAGATTTATTTATAGTTTTGATAAATTTGCAGAGTTTAATCAACTTTACCTTCTTTTTTGATGACATTAATAATTTATACTTTAAAATATTTGGCTTTGTGTAGCTCTACTTTTCTCTGTAATTTTTCCTCTCCTTTTAAAAAAATTGGCATTCCAAAATAAAGTTCATTGTTTTTACACAGAGTACAGTTTCTATTGTGTCTGCTGGTGTTTAACCATCTACCAGCTTCAATGGGTAATTTATGATTCGTCGTTCTAAATCTGCAAAATTCTACAAGATTTTTGTTATCAAAAATATCTAAATAAGCTTCAGAACTAAAATTATCTTTAAATACTTTCTTCTAACAGTAAGTGCCAATTCTGTTCAAATTGATCTTTTAGGTTTCTACTAACTGTAAGACGTAGCCAATTCAAATTGATAAAAGTTTGTGAATTCCAAATATGTTAAGCCACATTCATTCAAAATATTTTTTATGTTATCTAACCATACAAATTTGTCTCCATTTACAAATGACAATTGAAAACATAAGTTATAGACAATTTTTGACAATTTTGACTCCTTTCCAGAAAGAATTTTACCCTAGAATGATATCATTCTATTTTTTAGTTTAGACTAAATTCGTAAATTTCGATAAATGTTTATGAAGAGGGAGAAATTAACCGTCATATACTATTTATAGACGTAAGACATAAAAGTCCTAATAATTTCAAAATCTTTTTATACAGTTTCTTAGAGAAATATAAACACACCGGTGAATTATTTAGAAAAGTAGGAATTCTATTTTCCCCTTAATGTCTAGAAGAAGAAAACAATACACAAAAAAAATATAACCTCAAATGTTTCAAACTATTGTGCTTTACTCTTCCTATGAAAAGAATTTAATTTGCTTTCATTGATAATAAAAAGATTTTATTAATTTCCATAAAACAATAACGACATAGGAATTATTATATATCTCTTTCTTACTTTACTTTACTCTTTTTTGTTCAATTTTACGCTCTGAATGTGGATTGTTTTTAATTTATATATACTGTAACTTATTATATGACAGTCATCTTAAAAAAAATCAAAGTGGTAAAAAACCCACAGTCCGGGTCCGGCATTCAGTCCGGGTCCGGCGGCCAGTCCGGGTCCGGGTCCGGGTTTCATACCAAAGTCCGGGTCCGGAGTCCGGTCCGGTCCGGGTTTCAGTGCGTACCGATAGCACCAATAGCTATGGTAGCAATACACAGTTAGGAAAAAAACTCAAAATTGACACTCATAATTTTTAAACACCCTCTTTCCCCTCCTGTCTAACAAAGAAGGCTTTATATGTGTGTTATGCATGTATATACTTATAGAAAGAGAATCTTCCATAGATTTGATTTCTAATGGTCATAAGGGTGAAATATAATCCCTTTTGGGTGTAACCATGGCAACAATCTGCATTTCTTAGATACAAAATATAGCAAAAAAGAGGGGTGAACATGTCACAAAAGTCTCCAAAATTTGGTCTAAAGGAAAATTTCAATCAATTACAGTGATACCTTTCCTGAATCCATAGGTTTATATCTTTCAAGTGGTCAAAAAAAATCATATGCTTATCTGCTCGTTTTTCCATAAAATTGAATTGAAAAGATCGAGCGCAAAATCTTTGTTGATAAACACTACAATAATTTATGTACCTATGGACGGTACGGATAGGAAAATACGGACTGTCAATCATATAAATGGCCTATAAAACATGTTAAAAACAATATAAATGTTCATATAAACCCACTAAGAAGGCTATATTATTCTTCAAGTATCTAAAAATCAATTTTATTGTACAAAAACTTTCATATTTAAAAAATTCACAGGGGCCATAATGCGAAACTAAACTTCTAACTGTGTATTGCTACCTATAGCATAATTCAAAAGTAATGGCTATTTTGCCGGCGCTGACAATACTGTGAATTTGGTTTTTTTACCGGTTCTTTGTGGAGTTTAAAAAGATATATCAGTCACAATGAAGATTGGAATATGTCATAATGTAAAAAGTAATAAAAAATGTAAAAAAGCTGTGTATTTAATTTGATAAATGATAAATCATTATGCCATCTAACAAAATCAATATTATAGCTTCAAACTCATAAATATTTAATGAAAATACCGAATTTGCCTTTGAAATTAGGGAACCACCATTTAAGGTAGATAGGGTGTCTTCCTCCATTTTGGATTTTGAAATTACTAGAAAACAAGGTCTAGATCTTTGATGAAATGTGCAAAATTTTATAGTAGTAGATAATTCGTGTGTAAGAATTTTCATTATAATATAGAAAATGCCATATTTGATCATATTTATGAATGTATTTTACAAAAATAAGAATTCTTTTGTTTGATTCATTTTTTTTTCCAACTTTGTCATATAAGGGGCGGCAACTCAATTGCAAGGGCAGATAATTCAGATAGTGTTACTTTTTACAATAGAATGTGTTAGGAATTGACCCATTTTTACACGTAGCAAGAAAACGAGTCCGGTGACCCCATTTTTTCTTTTTTTTTATCTGAAAGCATAGTATTACAATAAAGGGCCCCAAAATTACTATTGTAAAACCATTTAAACGAGAAAACCAACGGTCTATTCTATATAAAATTAAAAAAAAACGAGAAACGAGAAACGCGTATAAATTACATAAACAAACGACAACTACTGTACATCAGATTCCTGACTTAGGACAGGTGCAAACATTTGCAGGCATTATTTACTTTTCATAAACTTTTTTTTTAACTTTCATGGGTGGGTATTTAGCTAGCCAGATATTATATTCAGAACGTGAACATGCTTAAAGAGAAATGTATACTACGATGAAATAAATTGAATATAAAAAAGAAGATGTGGTACTATGATTGCCAACGAGACTCTCCACAGGAGACCATACGACACAGAAAATAACTATAGAGGTCAATGTACTGCCTTCAACAATGGGCAAATCCCATATCGTAAAGACAGCAATTAAAGACGGGTTAAAGAGACCGGGGCAACATCCCTCTTATAGAGTAACATATATGACAAATGCTTATTATTTTTACAAGTACTATCAAGAACTGCATACGAATAGGCAGCCACTCAGCTATAGATGGCCCTAGGATTCATTTCTGTTATATCACAATTACTGAAACAGTAATTCGATTGAAGCTACACAAAAAAAAAAGATGATGCAGAATATACGAATTCCTTCAGAGAATAACACCAACATATATCATCTAGAGATCACCTCGTGGTCCCAAACACAGTTGATACTATGTGTGTGTATATACGATCATTTTTTGGCCAATTATAAAGCATAATATAAAAGTGCAAGTATATTACGTCGACATAATGTGATATTAATTTTACGTTTTACGTCACCACAACGTTAATGTATGATGTTGCGATAATGTGATATAAACGTTGTTGTAATGTCAAAAATAACGTTGTAGAAACATAATTATACGTCACCACAACGTTGATGTATGACGTTGTGACAACATCGACATAACGTGATATAAACGTTGTTGTAATGTCAGGAATAACGTTGTAGAAACGTAATTTTACGTCACCACAACGTTAATGTACGACGTTGTGACAACGTCAAGAAAACCATACACTTTTACGTAAATACAACGTAATAACCTGACGTCAATGCGACGAAAACACGACATTGTCACGACGTAATTATGACGTAACATTGTTAGCTGGGTTATTGCAAGGGTAAATAATATTGACCTGACAACTGTAGGACTTGATAAATTTTCTAACTTGTTAACCTCTTACCTTAAATTAGTGAAATTAAAATATCCGATCACAATAATATTAAAAACGACTTCCGATGAAAAAGCGAAAAGGGCCATTTCGTGTATTGTATAGTGTATTGTGTTGTATAGTGTATTGTGTTGTATAGTGTATTGTGTTGTATAGTGTATTTGTGTTGTATAGTGTATTGTGTTGTATAGTGTATTGTGTTGTATTGTATATTGTGTTGTATTGTATATTGTGTTGTATTATGTATTGTAATATAATTATTCTTTGTATTGTACTTGTTAACGGTATTGTGTATTTTATTGAAATTATTATAGTGTATTGTTTATTTTATTGTATGGGTAGGTATTTGTGACTTAATTGTTCTGTTGGAACTTAATTTGATTGAATCATTTTTCTGTAAGAGAAAATTGTGTGTTAATTTATTGTATTTCTTTGTGATTCCAATATAATATTAATGTATATGCTTGTATACACATCCTTTTCAAACAAAACGAAGCCCATTTCCTGCTTTTATATGACATGTATAATCACTCAATAACTAGATAAAACAAAATTTATTGATTGTAAAGAAAACATTCCAAATTATGATTATAGTAATTAATGTAGGTGTGTTTTAATTTTATTGATTCTTGTCTTCTTCCTTTGCCTTTATTTTAATACATTTTTTTAACTTAGTTATTGCACCAAGAAGAAAAAGAAAACTTTCTATTTCTATAATATTTCCCCTATCTTTTCATTTAACAAAATTTATTTGCTTTTGATGTTGTATTTTATGGATAGGAAATATATAAATTCAATTACAATATAAGGTAAGAACTAAAAATGTTGTTGTTTGTGTATTAAGTTTAAGGGGTTAAGTCAAGTATTTATTTCCTTTGAAATATTTTGTTTCTAATTTATTGCAGCAAGTATAAAAATAAAAACGTTACAATTTGACTTGGTTTCAATTAAGAACTCAATCATACCAACAATGTTGCAAGTATTAGCACTTTTATATCGGTCATTTACTCACAACAAAGTCGATGTTCGTCAGGTCAATTTTTTTTTACCCTTAAAGTATTTCCCCGCTATTTTTTTCAAATGAGTATTTACTCAATGTTACTTTCTTGTCTTGTGTCAAATTTGAAGTCAATCCGACCGAATTTGAGAAATAAATTACCAGTTTTATATCGGTCAGGACATTTGTCACGGTTGGACGTGGTTGGTCAGTTCAAGTTTTCTAACTCTTAAAATTTTTTTTTTCTTTTTTTTTCTTATATTTTTGTAATAAATGATTTAATCTTCCTTGGTATCGAATTTGAAGTCTATCCTGTCCATTATAAATTATTTTTTAGCCGTTTCATATCGGTCAGGACAATAGTATTTTCGAGGTCAAGTTGGTCAGGTCAAGTTTTCTAAGTCTTAAATTATTATTATTTTTTTTTTATTTTATTTATTAAATATAAGTTCTCATCTTGCTTGATTCCAAATTTCAAGTAAATCCTTCCAAGGCCAACTAAAATTAATTAGTAGATTTTCATCCAAATTTTTGAAAAAAATGGGGCGGGTGGGAGGATTTTATTTTTTAAATTTTATTTCATATGAAAACCTTTTGCATGTTTTGTGACGAGTTCTTCATATATATGCAAGTGAAATAATAAGCTTATATCATGTATTGTTAAGGCCGTACAGTGACTTATAGTTGTTAATGTCTGTGTCATTTTGGTCTTTTGTGGATACATGTAGTTGTCTCATTGGCAATCATACCACATCTTCTTTTTTATATACACAAGTATGAGGAATCTTACATAATTTTTCCAATCCTTAAATGAATATATCTAATTGCGGCTTTAAAAACTTAAGAACAAAAACGTGTGAGTTAGACTACCTACACCAAATGTATTTGGGTTTCTAAACAATGGTTTGTATTTCCATAAAATGAAGCATATGCATTGGTATGCAACACAATTATTATGAGTACAGAATAAAATGAAAACTCAGAGAGTGTTGAAAATAATAGGGTTGGTACTTTATATGCAAGATGAAAATATAATTATCATGCAAAACATGAACTTTATAATAAAAAAAAGTTGTTGTTTAATGACTCTTTTTGGGTGTATTGGGACATTTGCTGTTTGTCAACATAAAAAGACAGCCATTGGTGAAATCAAAGGGCTTGCATAAATAAAATGCATATGTTAGTCAACTTTTTAAATTCAATAAACGGTCATAAATCTGACAAGTTTGTGCTTGTGTTTCAATATCTTTAATCCAGTCATGTTTTCTGTATCAATGGTGTCCACGAATCTTGCGCTTTGGGTATCATTTACAGTTTAAATTTCCTGAGACAAAGTCATTGCATAAATAAAAAAGTCCGCAGTTTTCCGTAATCACAGAAATTTGTGACATACCGCGATTTGCAGTCTTGGAAACAGCGTGTTTCTCGTAACACCAATATTTCACGTCATTCTCGTTACCAATCTTTACTCTCGGAAGATGATGTTGTCATCATAGAGCAGCGGAAAGGTCGACTTAATCATTTTTGTTCGATTTACTTGAGGTACAAAACCGAAATTTGAAACATGAAGCTTTGAGGATGAAACGAAATTTTAACGGTTACCGGTAACGGGAATGAACGAAATCCGGAAATCGTAAATTTTATAAAATAAAAAAATTGGGGGCGGGACGATTTCAGAGGGGCGGGCGGGGATGAAAATCTATCAATTAATTTTAATTGGCCCAATAACAAAAAAGTATTAGGCATTTACATTTCTGTCAGGACATTGTCAGGACAATAGATTTTCGAGGTCAAGTTGGTCAGGTCAAGTTTTCTTAGTCTTTAATTATTTTTTTTTTATTTTTTTATTTTATTTATTAAATATAAGTTCTCATCTTGCTTGATTCCAAATTTCAAGTAAATCCTTCCAATAACAAAAAAGTATTAGGCATTTACATTTCTGTCAGGACTTTGTCAGGACATTGTCAGGACATTGTCAGGACATTAGTGTAACCCGGTCAAAATATCATTTCGGATACTATCGTTACTCTTCATAGGGTCTACGAACAATCCAAATTGTTCCGTTTCTGCGACAGAAATCTGACGCAAGATTTTTTACCATTACAAAAACCCAGACGTTTGATTTGTAAAATTCAAGCGTCTGGTAATCGAGACTATATAAATTAAAGAATGAAATACACAATACATAAGTTAAACCAATGAAATTTACTATTAAAAACTTGTTATGCCTCGATTTAGAAAAACGTACAGAGAAAGATCTCCGAACGCACCCAATGGAAAAATCTAGAGAAATAATAATATTCGGAACTCCTCTAAATAAAAGCATGGCTAAATTCAAGGAAAATATAACAGTTTTGGATTTAAAAGTTACTTAATGACAAAATTATAAGGTAACATCAATATTTAAAGTTCAAAGAACGTTTCCCAAGTGTAAATACTATATTTTTCAATTAACCAGGTCGAAAGTCCCATGACATTGCACTGCAAATTCTATTTTAGTTGAAAAAATGCTATAATAATGGGTTTACATAATGAACTGATACTTTCTTTACAGATTTTTCCCAGCAGTGGGAGTATTTTTCCTGTAAAGTTCAAGGTTTCATCTTTCAGATTATGTAATAAAATTCTACTGTTCGTGATAAAAATGTCACTGTTCGGGGGTGTTGAAATTAGTGGGGGTTATTAAAATAGTGATACTTAAAGAAGTGATTTTTGGGAAGGAAATTGAGGTATGATACTTAAACAAGTGATTTTTATGTCATTATCCTAGATTCAGTACAAGGTCATCACCTGAAATGACCTGGTCATCCTAGACAACACATGTTTGTTCTGATAAGTTTAGAAACATAATTAGTCCCTGGATCATTAGTATTCTAATCTATATTTAAAGCTACAGTAAAATTAAATCACTTCTAGTGATTATTTTGTACTACTTAAATAGGTGATTATCAAAGAAAGACAACTCTTACTTCCAACCTATATGGAAATAATGTTATTGTTTGTTAAAAATGTTGTACTAACATACCCCATGTGGGGGCTTTAGTGAAATAAAATGTCTTATGTCTTTTATGTCTTATGTTACTTGAATCAGTGATTTAGAAAATCACTCCCCTGACTGTTCATGTTTTTAAGCCCTGGATTTCGGGATCTCATGTTTTTAAGCCCGTGATTT
>JAWDJN010000032.1:575193-602513 GCA_037788925.1 Mytilus galloprovincialis
TTATCCTATTGTCACGCATATCACATCTTCTTATATCTGTATATATAAAAAAGAAGATGTTGTGTGATTGCCAATGAGGCAACTCTCCACAAGAGACCAACATGACACAGAAATTAACAACTATAGGTCAACGTATATCTTCGTTTCAAAATAAGTGCAACGTCAGGAAGAATTAATTAGAATATGATTACGCTGAAGATAAAAATGAATGCTCAGTATTCATTAATAGCGGATTCTTTATATTGAATTATTCCTGATTTTAAGTTTAAAATTGATTGATTATATTTCTATTTTATGTTTTTCTAGACAATTTTCGACAAATGAGTAGATACACGTATAAGGAATAGCAATAAACTCTGTTTTATTTTGTCTACGGTAAATTTGTCACATATTTAGACGTCTACCCAACAAAATCATTTGACTAGACGATTGTAAAGCATGCGAGTTGCTACTGTCATACACCAAATGATGTATGTAACGGGACTATGAAAACAGAAATTAACGTTAAATTTTTTTGTTATTTTGCTAAATGAGGGATTGTGTGTAAGGACGTTATTACTTTCTTATAATGTGTTAATTACTAATTGTATGTTGATAAATATCTGTAACAAAGTGATTCATCAATAATTTTGTAAAAATCAATGTTAGTTGAATATTTCTTTTCAACTAGGATACAATTTTAAATGCCTATTCGATACTACATGCACACTAATTTCTGCTTAATTTAACACTTTAATAACATAACATGGTTTGATAAACTGCTAAGTCTTTTTTAAAAGGGTATTATATAGATTTCATCAATTAGTCATGCGATATTTTTATCAATTTGAAAATTCAAAGCAGTCACAACATTTGTACAAGTAACCTTAACCCGTAAAATCACGTAATTATCAATTAAAAACATTTTTAAGAGATAAAATGAGGGTCTTGAGTTTAAATTAAGTCTTTTTGTAAGACAAGAAAATATAAATTGATCAAAATTAGTATGATAGCTAAGAACTTTTCTGTGATATTTAATGACGATTAACGTCAGGTCACATCTACTTGACTTTTCAAGATCATGTACACTCCAACAAATTGCAGAAGACTCTACTGCTTAATCATGTTTAATTATTTAGCTGATATTTGATTTTTGTAATTTAATCTCGAATACAGTTGTAAACGACTATTCCATACTAGTATCCGTTTAATTTAACACGTCAATAACATTTTATTGATTATGCAATCGCGAAGTCTCGTTTAAGTGAAATTCGATAGATTTTATCAATTGCATTGTTCAGGCGACTTTTCTATTGGTTAAGTGAAATCCATTACCTTTAACGTACAATCGGGTTTCAAATTTGACATAACCTTCATAAAGTAAAAACGTTTTGTTCATCAAAGATCATTTGAGGGTCCTGAGTTTAAGATAAATGTTTTTGACAAGAAAGAAAGAAAAATGTTAAATTAACACCAAAGGTATGACAAAACAGGTGAAATTAAAGGATAGTTTCTTATACATTGGTTGTCTGAGATTTTTCTGTCATATGAAGAAGATACTATACAACTTTCGATTTTTAATATTGCCAAAAAAAAAATTTGACACAAGAACAAAAATTAGCAAAAGAAACAGAATCATTTTTTAACAATTTTAGGCCTTCCACATGAATTTTCTAAATACTTGATGACAAAATACTTCTTGTTCACTCACTTTCCTTATTGGGGTCCAATTCTACGTTTTATTTTTATACTGATTCAACCAATACATATATATTCAATTAATTTGAAACTTCGGATTAAGAAAATGCCTTTGCAATCTCATATGATAATTTTGTGACTCACAAAAAATATGATTAATTGGTTATCAAAGTAACCAGGATTATAATTTAGTACGCAAGACACGCGTTTCGTCTACATAAGACTCATCAATGACGGTCATATAAAAATATTTATAATGCCAAACAAGTACAAAGTTGAAGAGCATAGATTATAACATGTATAAATAAACGTCTACCTGAAATAAGAAGTTATTTGAATTGTTTGGTTTCGAAAAAACATCACATCTGGTTTATAATGATACTTTTATTAACACTGATTTAGAAAATATAATCATTCTATATATTCTTGCCTTAACTGAGGATTATACCACTTTCGGTTCGTAAAAGGTCACTTATGGTACGTTATGATAGATTAACAAAAGATATGATTTCAGCTTTCCAATTCTAAATTTTCCATTTCTAAGTAGCAACATTCCAGCAGCAACTGCATACGGGGTATATATTTCCCAATTGATACGATATTCCCGTGCTTGCATTTCCTTTTATGATTTTCTTGATAGAAGGTTGTTGCTCACAAGGAAACTATTAAATTAAGAGTTCCAATTGGTGAAGTTGAAATCATCTCTTCGTAAATTTTATGTTTATAAACAATATGGAATAACCGTTTCCCAAATGATATCGGATATGTTCCTCACGTCGTAACAACAATCCCCTTCTCTTTCATGAATGTGACCTACTGAATTAGACTATTTACCGGATTTGTTATCTCATAAACAACACGACGGGTGCCACATGTTGAGCAGGATCTGCTTACCCTTCCAGAGCACCTGAGATCACCCCTAGTTTTTGGTGGGGTTCGTGTTGTTTAATTCTTTAGTTTTCTATGTTGTGTCATGTGTACAATTGTTTGTCTGTTTGTCCTTTTCATTTTTAGTCATGGCGTTGTCTGTTTATTATCGATTTATGAGTTTGACTGTCCCTTTGTTATACACAACAATCGATACCCCAAAAATGCGGAGAAAAAAAAAATCCTAACTAATGACAAAATGCCATGATAGGTCATTCTTATGATTTCCCATAAATGAATGTTTCTATTAATATCATATGTTTTATAATTCAATATCATTGGTTGAATTTGTGTTGATCAGTCATTTGTATCCATGCAACGATTTGTTATTATGATTTTGGTTGGTAGCTCACCTGGCCCAAAAAGGCTTAGTAAACATTTTTCATCACTTGGTGCCCGTACTCGACGTCGTCCATCGTTTGTCGTCCGTTAAATTGTACAGAAACCTTCTTCTCTGTAATTAATGGTAAAAAAAAACTGAATCATCCTTAGGGTCTCTTATTTATAAATATATTCCATGCCCCGCCCATAAACAAAAATGGCCGCCATGGCTAAAAATAAGGCAGGGGGTCAAATGCAGTTTTTTGGCTTATAGTTCTGAAAATAAAGCAGTTAAAGCTAATATTTTGATTGCAACTTAAAAGATACAGAAAAACAGATCTAGGAGTATACATCATTTCTTACTTATTAGGTTTCGTTGGGGTATATTTTGAGTTGCCAAGGTGATTGTTAATACTATATGTATTAAGCTAACACTCTGCGAACTGCAACTTATATACAGATTCATGGTTGCATTGTGCAATATCTTCGGTGACAACAACACATTTAGTGAAAGATATTAGCAAGCAAAATCGAGGGAATTGTGCAAATGATGATACAACCATGAAAGTTACCACAAAACATCATTATTATATACTCTTTAAGAAATAACTGCTGGCCATTAAAAAAAAAATTTTTTTCAAGATGGCCACGGCTATTTTCTAAAATGGCTGTTTTCTTCAGTTTGAATATACTGATTTTTCTGGAAAACCTTTCTTTGAACTTCTTTTAGTAAAAACCATTTATCAGGTTTTTTTTACGGAAAAGATAAGTTTATCGTCATGTTTGGTGGATTGCACATTGAAATGACCTGTTATAAAACTCTGTGTGATATATTGCGTGATGGGGGATGGACGTGTTGTCTTACTGAAGCCAATATTGCAACACCAATAACGGCAGATTCTTTTTATGTATGTTCAAATGTACCTAGGACTTGACAGGCGCATCAGACAACTTCATGTATTTTGCTTGAACTGTTAATTTCGGATTATGAAATCTAAACTCAGAATGTATAATTATGTCATGTGACGTACGATGATTTAAAAGACTTATGTATAGAGTCATCTCAACAGTTTCATTCCTTGCGTTCAATTATGAATTAAGAACTTCTGATTTTGGTATAATGCTAATGTCATGAGTGAGATTTTGTACTTTACAACAGTCCATATAAAGCATGATAGCGTCTTGTTTTAGGTCTTGATCGTGTAAATTATGCTCGAGCGTTACCGACCCATCTCCAAGATATGATTTCCCTTCCCGAACATTACCCACAAGTGGCAATGGAATTTGAAAATGATAATTTGACTGTACGTAAGACCAGCAACTATCTTTCTTATAACACAATTGATCATGCACAAAAACAGAATAATGCAATTGTTAAGGGCGGTGTTCGTGCCATAGGATTAACCGAAGATCCAATTTAGACAAATGGATGGTAGCTAGACCAGGAGTCAGTATACCAGAAGATGAATTTGAAAGATCTTGTGGTTTGGGTCATTCTATAACAGAAGAACGACCTAATGAAGACTCTACGAAAACACAAAAAGATGTCTTTAAACAGCTGTTAATACTTTGTAAAGTGATGAACGAGTTTGGAAATTCAAATCTAGAAGAGTCGTCAGATTTGTAAAAAAAATACTCCATTTAGGAAATCGTTGAACAAGTAAAATATGTAAATAAATTCCAAGATATTGGTCCAAACAATACGAAGATCTTTTGAAGCAAATGCAAGACGAAGGAGAGCCTGCTTTTTATAACCAAATTAAATATCAACTTCTTTTTTTGGCCGTAAAATGAAACTGGGAACGTCTTTGTCAAAAATAAAACAAAGCTAGAAACCTTATAGGTGATTGCGATATCTTTTCTAGACTTTTCATTTCTTGTCACAGTAGACAGTTTTACTTGGAATATTTCTTTATCCATAAAAAACCAAACTTCTCCTCCTTCTTTATCTCAAGATGTTTCTTGAAATAGTGGTATTAAATCGCTGCAAATGTGTTTACTTGAAACATTCTGCGATATTCTAATCCAAATTCGGACGCATTTATCGTTGGTAGCACAGCAATGGTTAATTCCAGGTCACAAAATTGGGCAAAAAATATTTGATGATTATGCAAATGATGTCATACTGCCTTTCATAAACTTTTGCATCGATAAGTATTCAAGAGTAGACTTTGAATTTGATGTTTACTTAATGAATAATTTAAAGGCTGTGACAAGACAAAGGCAAAAATTTTGTGCCAGATGGAAAGGTGTTGGTTCTGGTAGAACACCAAGGGTTTGGAGTAGTTTTCTCTGAGAAGATGACAACGAAATGAAATTGTTCAAGTTTCTTGCTGAAAAAATTGATTCTTAAGAGACTAATAAAAATGTGTATGTTACTCATGGTGAAAATATTCTTTGCAATTTCAATAAGGATACTTCCTATCTACCCCTTGTAATCATGAAGAAGTAGATACACGAATGATTATCCATGTTCGGCATGATTATGAAAAGTGTTGTAAATTGTAATTTTTTGTAGTAACGACACAGTCTGTAATATTATTGTGAATTACAGCAATTAGAAAACGAGGTAGGACCCATTGTGGATAAGTTATGGAAGGAATAAAGACTTTTGATGGCTTCCTGTACGTGACTTATCAAATGCGTTTGGTCCTTGTGTAGCTGCTCTTACTTTCGTCCATGCATTCAGTGAATGTGACACTTTGTCGAATTGTCGTGGGAAAGGGAACAGGTCAGCTTGACGTTCTTTTTTGGCTTAAGTATGAAGCGAGGCACGATGTGAATTGTTTGCCAGGAAGCATTATGATGCATTTCCGCCTACAAGAGGTTCTTTTCCAGAGCACATCAAAAGAGAAGTTAATCAAGAAGGAGTTGTTTAGGCTCAGCCTGATTCATGTATTCGACAGGTACATGTACCAAGACATGAACACTGGGGTTGGATGAAAGAAAGAAATAATGAAAGTTGGAAACTGAAATTGACTTCTGTGACTGCCGTTGCATCCTCGTGTCAGGAACTTTTGAAATGCGGATGCAAAAATCCAGCTGTGTTGGTAACTGTAAATGCTACCGTTCTGGTCTTTCTTGTACGGGTTGTTTAGGCAACTATCAGATAATTATAAGATAAGCAACCTGTCTTTCTAACCAAACTAGGCATTTAAACTTAACAAAGAGTGTTATCACTTGTTAAGTTGAAGGAAATTATAAAAATATTTTCTCCGTATCTGCCTCCATTTTGGAACCGGAAATCACTAATTTTCTTCATTTATGGGTTGTTTTGTCGTACTTAGGAATTGTTTTTAACGTTTTATCATAACTTACATTGGATTATACCTATAACACATTTTTCAAGGATTTATATCCCATGTGAAGTTGCTTGAAAGTATAAACATTGAAATTTTTGACTTTTTTGCCGGCATTTTGAAACCGGAAGTCACCTTTAGTTTCATTAATGTATTGTCTAGTCGTAATTAAGAAACTGTCATTTACTTTTTATCAAATCTAACCATTAAATTTTACATATAACACACCTTTCAAAGGAGTAACGGAGTTTTGCCAATTTGTAATGACGCCATTTCCAAAATGTGTGGTGGCCATTTTGAAAAATTGATTTTTTTTTCTGGCCAGCAGCGGATTTTTTATAAGTATCATTTAGTTAACCTTTATTCCAAATTTCATGCTTGTATCACGATTTGCACAATTATGTCCATAATATCTCCCACTAATTTGTCATGTAGGTAAGACAGATGCATTGCTACAATTATGTTCTTACCGATTTATGCAGTATGTGTATTCGTAGACCCTTTCCCTTAAAGATATTTTTGTATCAACGACCGCAAAGACTAATTTAATTCGGAATCTGTATAATCTTTCTCGCCGTTCATTCATTGCCTAAAAACAATTCTCGACTGAATTCAGCAATATTTTAAAAATGTGTAAACAATTGATGGATTTAGTAGTTCAATTTTTCGAAATCTTTGAATGATGATTTACCGAAAAAAAAAAACCAGATGTCCATTTAAGATATATTGGTTAGCAAGCTCGACATGTGTAATTTTTAAAATGAACAGCTTTATGACTAAAACTGTTACGGAAGCCCTGGAGTGCCATGCAAAAAAAAAATTCAACTTGTGCTCACGAGTTGTACAACTTGTGTGCACAACTTACACGTGATTTTATAGACATGCGCTGTTTTACTAACGAGACTACTTTATGGAATGCCGTAGCTTCCGAACACGACCATATGTGTAAATACATGAATGCACATACTTTTCAATATCTTCACATGTTTTTTTCTATATATACGCATACTTTTCATATATATGAACATAGTTTACTTTATATGCACTTACTTTATATATATATATATATATATTTGCACATACTTTTCCTACATATGCACATCGTTTACCTTATATGAACATATGTTCGCATTTTTTTGGTATATATTTGCAGATAGTTAACTTCATTTTAATATTTGATTTTCGTTCATCTTTTTAAGGCCATTAGTTTTCTCTTTTGAATTGTTTTACATTGTCACATCGGGGCCTTTTATAGCTGATTTTGCGGTAAAGGCTTTGCTCATTGTTGAAGGCCGTACGGTGACCTATAGTTGTTAATGTCTGTGTCATTTTATTCTCTTGTGGACAATTGTCTCATTGGCACTCATACCACATCTTCTTTTTTATATTCATATGCATATGCTTTTTTTCTATATATGCACACACATATTCTACATATGAATGTACCAATGTAGTTCTGCATGTGAATACTTTTCTCAGTATATATGAACATAGTTTTTTAACGTGAGAATTACAATTCATATTATGCTTTTCTGTTGTTTTTTTCAAACTGATCTAAGGGTTCCAATATCATAAATGGAATGTGTATTAAGAATTTTTTAATTATGCAAGTTGTTCAATAAAGCAACTGTTGGAACCATTTGTATATGCATGCAAAATTATGATGGTATTGCGCTGTTGTCTTTATCTATAGTCACTTGGTGTTCATGTCAAAACATTGAAGGAGTCGATTTGTTTGTATTAAATTGTAACACAAGGATTATTACCACTAACGTGTCAAAAGTTGTAAAAATGCATTCTTATAAAACTTAATTTTAAATGGCCATTTTCCTTACCAATTTTAATGTGTTTTCAAAGTATTCAGTATAATCTAAGATCTCAAAATGTGAATTGTTTTCTATTATTATGATGTTATAGAAAGGACCAAAGACGGGGGATTTTTTTAATGCCTTGCCGATAGGCGTATGGAGCATTATACATATATTACCCTTGATCATCCGTTTTACCGTCTGTTCTTCCATCTTTCCATTTTATTCTGCTGCACTCTAATTCAACTTTGCCTCTACTTAATTTGATAAAGCTCATACATAAAGGTAAAAAATCTATAAAACGCAAAAAGTCACCTGCTGTACTACAGTTCTGCTCCTTTATAACTATGAAAATTTCATTTCTTTTTTTGTTTGTTTTTGCACTCTCACCTTAATTCCCAAATGCTGAAAATGTAGACGCAAAACAAAAAATGCAGAGTAAATCAGACAAATCATAATGCAGCACTGCAACACGTCATATCATATTTGATATTCACACCTTTTTAATGCTTTTCAATACGTATACATTTTATTTTTACGGCGTCGGCGTTGGTTTCGCAATGTTTTAGTTTGTGATTAGGTCTAGTTTATGTACGACCACTTGTGGTTCAATGATATGTTTTATGCAGTTTTATAAGTATTGGAACATCTCATTTCCATAGATAATATTTGGCCCTGTCCCCTTATTAATTGTCTATTGACTTTGAAAATTTATTGGCATTTGCAAGTCATATTTCTATGGAGGTTATAAAGCCCACCCCCTCATTATGGTTCATTGACATTGAAACTTTTACACAGTTTACAAGTTTATGTTTGTTTAAAGGGATCGACTTATGATAAGTTCATGGTATTTTGTATGTAGTTGTATATTTGCACATCTCATTTCCATGGATAGTGTCCAGCCATGTACTTTCAGTCGTGGTTCATCAACTTTGAATGTTTCCATAACTTACATGTTATATTTATTGCTAGTTTGGTTTCAACATTTGCATTGTCAAAATTACAAAAAGGCGTTACATAACCATTTCTGTGAAAACAGTTTATTTTTTTGATATTTTAACGAAGTTATATATATATATAATTACTTTCGTATACAAGGAGAAAAATTGAAGAGAGATACTTTACTACCACCCGACCCCCAATTTTCAAAAACTTACAACTTGAAAATGAATACATGATTCTATCAATATTTTTGTCTCTTTAAGATATAATATAAAATTATTTATCAAATTGATAAAATGACCCAAGGGCCCAGCTTTATATTACTGCAAATATAAAACCCTGGATAGTTTGGGCAAGTATGGCCTCTTTAGATACGTTTGACACAACTACATTTGGATTGTGATTAACATTTTGATAATAGGCATCTTTTTAAAGACATCAAGAAATTCAGTGGGCCATTCTTATATACTCTTACAAACGTATACGTACATAATAACGTAATTTTAACATTGATCACTCATAAAAAGGGAGAAATTCACATGACAAAAAAACTATAATTTTGTTCAACCAGTCGCTGTACCATTTATAATAAGTCAACACCAAAAAACATATGACAGACGGAAACTTCGAAACATAAGGCTATTACAAACAAAGTATAAAGCATCCAGGTATTCTATCTTAATACCGAAAATATAAAGCTCTATAGAAATAGTTTTCGCCATCGCTGGACAGTAAAACCGTTGTCTCACTCTATGACATTTTACATTCACCGTTTATAGATTATTCCCACACCGACTAAGTGCATTCGGCTCTTACTAATGTTTTTACTAATAAAACATAAAACCTGTATCAAAACAAAAAGTCTGAAAGCACGAATGCCCCCGCTTAAAATTTTCAATTTTCCAAGTTTTAAAGGGGCATAATTGTCCAAAAAATAACTGCCCAAATTCTAACTCGGCCGAACTTTGTGTGATTATTAACATTGTGTGTGAATTTCAATAATTTTGGATAAGGCAAATTAACGACAGAGTGCGGAAACCAAACTAAATGCATTAATATAACTTGTGACCCGTTATCACTGAATTGTTGGGACAAACACCACTGAATTCAACACGCCATTAGTGGTAAGAATCCTTGTGTTAAAATGTAATACAAACGACTTATACAAAATACAAAGTTATGGCATTAAAACAAGTGCATATAGATGAAGACAACAGCACCACACCATCATACATGCCAAAATAGTATTGCATTCATATGAAAATGATTTCAACATTTGCTTAATTGAACAACATACATCATTAAGAAATTCTTAATAAACATTCTTTCTATGATATTGGAACCCTTAGTTCAGTTTGAATAAAAACAACAGAAAAGCATAATATGAATTGTAATTCTCACGTTGAAAAACTATGTTCACATATACTGAGAAAAGTATTCACAAGCAGAACTACATTTGTACATTCATATGTAGAATAAGTATGTGCATATATAGAAAAAAAGTATATGCATATGAGGTTAACTATGTGCAAATAGATATATTAAAAAATGCGCATATATGTGCATATATAGAAAAGTATGTGCATATAAGGTAAACGATGTGCATATTTAGGAAAAGTATGTGCATATATATATGTATAAAAAGTAAGTACATATAAAGTAAACTATGTTCATATACATGGAAAGTATGTGTATACATAGAAAAAAACATGTGCAAATATTGAAAAGTATGTGGATTCATGTATATAAAAATATGTTTGTATTCGGCAGCTACGGCGCTCCATAAAGTAGTCTCTTTAGCAAAACAGCGCATGTCTATAAGATCACGTGTAACTTGTGCGCACAAGTTGTACAACTCGTGCGCACAAGTTGCGCAACTTGTGCGCACAAGATAGTAACGTGAGCGCGCAAGATAGTAACTTTTTTTTGCATGGCACTCCAGGGCTTCCGTAAACTGTAGGTAATATCTGATGGTTAATTAAGTATCATAAAAAAATAATGTATTTGTGTGCAATTGATATAACATGTATAACAATTGCAGCTTACCTCTGTTTCTAGGTTTCATGATATAAGACCGCTGAGACTTTATGTCTTGTGAAAAGAAAACGCTTATTTGGTTAAAGAACGTCAATCCTGGTTTATGTTATTAAGGTGTACAAATGTAGGTAGACACACATGCATTTTGACGTTTCTTTTTCAATGTATTATTAGCTAATTAGTACTGCGTTGCGTTTCAACAGCCCAGTAGTCAGCACTTGACTTCGGTGTTGATATGAGTATTGATGATATGGTCATTTCTATAAATTTCCTGTTTACAAAAGTATGAAATTCTCGAAATTCTACGGATTTTCTTATCCCAGGCATGGATTACCTTAGCCGTATTTGGCAATTCTTTTTTGGAATTTTTGGTCCTCAATGCTCCTCAATTTTGTACATGTTCGACTTTATAACTTCTTTGATCTCACCGTCGTTGATGAGTCTTTTGTAGACGAAACGCGTGTTTGGCGAGTTAATAATAAGCCTTGTAACTAATTAGTAGCAAACAAAAATTGGCTTTAAATATCCATGTTGATTTATAAACACTTACTTCTTACCATCCCCGATATAATTCATTGCAGTTTCAAAGTTTGCAGTTTCACACTATTACTCATTAATCCGTGAAAAGAGGAACAAGATACTAGAGGGACAGTCAGACTCATGAAGGATACATACTGTTCTAAACATAAAATCTTATTCACTTCCTAGTAAACAGACTGTTGTTTACATTTGCCAAATTCGACAATATCGTGAAATAAAGTACACGCGAATATGTTGGCAATACCAAAGACTTTTAAAAAAGTACCATAGAAAAAAGGTAGATATACAGAATGGCATATATTTTTTCATAAATATCAAATACGTGATGTTAATAGTCAATTGTCTTTCATTGAACAGAATTGATAGCAGATGACTAAATATTATCACAATGGGAAGCAGCATATCTACTGTAGGAACTCAACAGGTACAATACGATATGATATATAATAATAAGCATAACGGCTCTCGATATAACAGTTTCAAAACAAATAACTCCCTAATGAACTTTGAAGATATCGTTAAGCATTTACACTGATAATTGTTAAGTTCACTTTATAAATGTGTATCTTCTGCACGGTCAGTCAATGTCATATAAACAAGGACATTTTACAAAAGGGTTAGCAACTCTGTCAACTTTTCATTGTCTCATGTATGTATTGAACATGATGAATTCAACATTCTTGTTTAGACATACATATGTCTTTCAGAAATATTATTAACAATACGTAGTGTGCTTCAAAATTGCCTTCTGTACTCAGATACGTATTCATCAGACACGTAAAAGACCAGATGCCACTGCAATTCTTCATAAATTGTACAAATTTAATGAATTTATGGACCTGATTCTTTTCATAAGTTTAGAAATGTCTATGAACGACATAATACAATTACGTGGTTTACAACATCATAGTTATCGTTGTTTCTTTGTTTCAGAAAAAAAATGACAACGTTATACTATCTTTAGCCACAACAGAATCTTCAGGGATTACAAGAAGCACAACAAAACAGAGACAAACAGAAGAAGTGCGTTTGGCAGAAGCTGTATCGAGCAGTAAAGATAATGTGTTAACTACCCAGGAAACATTGAGTCCCCCTTTTGATTTTAACATAGCCAAAACTGATATTCTTGTAATTGAAAGAAAATATGGAGAAAGAACAAAAGATGGTTTCGTTACTATGGAGTTTCAGAAGGCTGCCGCATCTTTGTGTGCTCACTTTGAGAATATCGGTGATTACGAGCCTAGAAGTGAACAGTCACACATCTTGGAAATACTTACAAAGAACTGTAAAGAGCACCAGACAGTTGTTATCTTTTGTAACATATGTGCTGAAATATTAGAATCTGGTAGTAGCTCTGAGTATCCTGGGATTCCAACACAACATATTGAACCTCTGACTACCATGCTGTTCGTTTTGGTGAACTGTTCTGACAACAATGATGATATGAGTAGCATTATTTCAAAGCAAAGTAATTTTCTTCGTACAGTGACCAAAAAGCTACAACAGTGGACTATTCCTCATTTTAGTGAAATTGACATGAAGGTAACGGTAGAATGAAATGCTTTATTTTTTTGGCAAATCAAGGGGTACAACTAGATTAATTTAATCAATCCTCTATTAGCACTTATACAAAACAGAAATACAATGACATGTTCCAAAAAAGATATGGACAATACGTTGTACCAATTGGCCGCTCTAACTCATAAGTTGAAGACAAACTGAGAATATCATGTAAACAAAGACGAAAACAAAAACAAGCTAAAAACAACAATAAACATGATATACAAGAATACAGACTAATCAGAACTTCATACTCCACCGAACACCGAAGATGATACAATGTGCCATTGATCGTTAAGTAGATATGTGGCAATCTTTGTTTACACTTATTAGTACACATTTTGTCGTAAGTTTAATTCGGTGACGTCAAATTTAAATCCTTCTGACGTCTGATTGTTGATTTGTCGTAGCTTTTCATAGAATAATACTATATTTGTAAGTTTAATTATAAGAGTGTCTCATCCTAAATAACAAAAAAAGGCCTTATGTAAATATTTTAGATATGTTAACTAGATTTTCTTATATTTGCGTCGTAATATTTTCATACACTGAAAACAATCATAAATGAATTATATTTAGTGGTACAATGGGATATGAATACGACCAGAGGAAAACGGATTTAGCTTTATGCAATCTTTGGTCACAGTATGGCCTTTTATAGTGAGCCAAAACTCATACAGTCTTTATATCTATTTCAATAACACATTATTTCTACAATATTGATACTATTTCCAGCCTTATAATTTTTTAAGTTGTCGTTATTAAATGACAAATTATTTATATTTATTAATATACTATATTATTGAAGTCAGTAGAAGGATCTGACATTCTTGATACACTCTGCACTGTACTTCATAATATTACGATGTTTGAGGACAACGTTCCGAAAGTTCGAGATGTTAACTGCATTGAGGCTATGAAACCATATTTGGAATCGAAAGATAATACAATTCGACTGCTATGTTTAGCAACCCTTGCTGATTTAGTGAACGAATCTGAAAGTGAGATCATAAAAAGCAATGGTGATGTCATTGAATTTTTAATGTTGACGATTTCGAAGGCTTTAGAAACGGATGATAGAACTGAGGATGGATGGTCTCTCATGGAATTAGCAAGAAGTAGGTACAATTAAATATACACACATTTCAAATAGCATATCTAAGGTTGACCTAGAATACCAGTGTCGCCTAATTTTAAAATTATATCAAACTGCCTTTGGGTGTCAACAATTTGTTTGAAGTACTCCATAAATTAAACGCAAATATTGTTGCTTTTGAATCTGTTCAACGTTCTGATTGTTCGTCCATGTTGCTTCCTAATTTTAAAGCCTATTTCGTAGGTGGAAAAACAACATACTTTCTAATGGACATTTAAAAAGTCAAAGTGTAAATATATATGTTTAAAATCGTTTAGGTAATTTTATAGTAACTACAAATAAATAAAATATGTTAACTAGACCTGATTTGATAAGATAATTATACGTTTACTAGATCACAGTTGTATTCCTCAATGTATCGGAATTACAATAAGGACTAACTGAACACCATGTGCAATGTAACGATTCGCAATGTTTGTTAAAGATCAATAAAGATACATCAAAATACCATCTGATACAATATTTGGTTGGCATATTGGTTCTCAATATTGACAATTTCAGCAATTAAACTAAAGAGATATATCCTGTTGAGCTTAATTAAGATTTAGCCCTTACAAATAATGAATAATGCCCTTTCGTGGGTCTAATTCGCATATATTTAATGGGAATCAGACATATTCATGATATTATTTCAATCATTATTATTGATGTCTACTATTTGCATGTCATTATTTGCTAAAAGTCTTTCTATTTTTTTTCAATCAAGTCATTTTTCGTATATCCTTTTGTTACCAATTCTTAAATTGAATTTGAACTTATGTAAGACAAGAGCTTTATTGTGCATTTTCTGGTTTTTTTTTTCACAATGGCTTGAGATCTCCCTGAAATTTTTCAATTTGTCGAATATTTGCGCCAGTCCCAAGGCTTCTAGGTATTGTAAGCCATGTACTTTTTTTATTTTTTTTTCATTTGTCTGTTTCGGAGATAACTGTCGCGTCTTTTGAGCTAACCTTGTAGATGTAGTGTGACTTATTATCAGGGGGCGTGCTGAATCTTGTCTATGGGTCAGAATTAATTGCTGCTTTGAAGAGAATATCAGTATTTGTATGTTTTCTGGTCTCTAGTCGGGTTGTTTCCTGGTTCTATTTTCTATTCTTAAATATTTTGTTTATTTTCATCGCATTTCAGAACTCTCAGCTGCATAAAAACAAATACATCGATACGGGTTGTTTCTTCATAAACCATTATAAATAAAAGCAAAACAATATACCTAAAAAAATTGTGTCCGGCTTTATTACATCAGGAATTTTCATTCATCATTATTTTAAGAAATTAGTTCCCCTTCATTAACGATCATGCGTTTTGACTTTTGTAGATTGGTTATTTTTTACTAAATGGGATTCATATAAAAGTAAAAATATTACAACATGTATTTCCGTTGGTAAAAACTGCAACTAGTTTGTTTTAGAATAAAAATCATGCCCCGCCATTTAACGTTTTATTTTTCATGTAAAGAATGAGTTGTTTTTAGTATAGTATAATAAATATAAGTGAGCAGATCCCTAAACTGTGTTTCGTTTAAAAAAAAAGCTGACATTTCCTCTTTTTTTCAAAACATGTTTAATAAAAATGAATGCACCGTTGTTTGCCATAAGTTATATTGAATTCTTCTGTATGAATTATTTTTCCATTTTATATGAATAACAAGAAAAGTGTAATTCTATTTTAGTAAATTTTTTTTCTTTTAATGACATAGTGAACCTGCAATGGTTTTAGTAATTAATGACAAAAATATGAATAATACCAGAAACAAGATGCTTAAGATTTGTTAGTTTTCTTAGAATATGCCCATACATTTTTTGTTTGATTTGGATTCATACATTCTTATTAGCCTTAGACAATAATTTTAAAGTGACACTGGATATTTTTCTTAAAGCGTAAATGATAAAAAGATAATGATAGTAACACTTTGTTTTATGTGTTCACAACTATATTACTATATGTAACTAGAAATCCTAATATTTCAATATATATATAGTATCGTATGCACCTAAATCGTATTCAGTTTTTGGTACGATATTGCTTTGTTTTAATAGTTGTGCATCAAGTGGCAAGAAATGATAACAATAAAAGAACAGTAGTAAATCATGGAGCAGTTCCTCTTCTTGTGAAAATTCACAATAGCGGAAACATAGAAGAACAACGTGGTTAGTTAGAATATTTAAGTCTGATTTGATGACAAACAAATTGATTATATTTCTTTATAACTTATATCTCATTTTATATTCTGGCAACTGGATTGACATTATCTATCAATTTACATATAATTTAACAGTATGCGTTAGAATTAACGTAATAGCTGACTAAGGCATCACATATTGCATTTGCTTGATTAAATGTTTCATTATTTGTTGGAAAGATCTAGCTTGGTTATTTAAGATATATTTGTTTTTCTACAGAGGCAGCTCGCGCTATTTGGACATTATCTTTTGATAAACAGAACAAAAAAGAGATGATTGAGAAAAAAACATGGAATGTGATAGAGACGTTGGAAAAAAAATCTCAATCATCAGATGAAGAAGTTAAAGAAATCAGCAAACAAGCTTTGTGGACGATAAAAGACCAACAAAACAGCTGTAAATATATAATTATTTAGTTAGCATTTAAACAACGATTTGACAAACACACAACAAATGTTTGGTTAATGTGACATATGCCCCTTTTCAAACATTGGTGGATTTCTTAATCTAAATCTGATGAGCTTTTTTCTTATCAAAACTAATTGGATGGGATACATGTTTGATTTTAATTAAACATTAAAAATAAAATTCATCCTGCATTAATTTGGTATTGGATTTGGATAGTTTTATATCCAGACACCTCTTATAGCAGATTAATAATATGAACTTGGATGCAGCTAAACGGTAAAAATGGAACATTGAAAACAAATGATTTACAATGTATACATACTGACAAAGCGACATACTGCAGAAAAAAAATAACCATCAATGGTAGATTCAACCAGAAGAAGCTGATATATTTTATTAGAAACTATATATCGTCGAAAAACAATTGTAAGTAGTTTTTAAAATGTTCCTGGGTAACGACACACTGACTATTTGCCAAAGTTATATCACCGGTAACTAATAAGAAACCATCAGCGGCATCGATGCAGTGGTAAATAATATTTAAACGCTTTACACATTTAAATTAAGCTACTTGGTACAATCACAATCAGTGCTGTACGAACCAATGATTAATCAAGTACCACTTTTGTGCTAATACATAGCTGTCAGATTTTATGAGTGAAGAAGTCGGATGAAAACCAAAAGTTGAAACTGTCAAACCTAGTCAAACCATTTCGGAGTTAAGTGTCCCTGCACGAAGAGAGGAGAAAAGGGGGGCGTTTGAACTCACAACCTCAGTGTTAACTGGCTAGTGATTACAATTTATTTGAACTACTTAGACCATGCATCCACCTCTGCTCTTTGTATCAATACATAAGGAGCAATAAAATTGAAATAAAAAATATATAAGTACATAGATTTTTAACATATTTATTGAGAACTTGTGTTTGGGTGTTATCCCTTAGTTGTTCAGTGTTTGAAAATAAATGGAAGGACCATTTATTAAAATTGTGCTATACGTAATGTCGGTTGCTAAACCTGGCTCATTGTATAAGTTAAATTCTTCCAAGTCAACCAGCTAGAAGAAATAACCTAGTTTAATGTCCGAAGCCCTGTTACCGATTTTCCTCATCCAAAATCCAAAAAACATCATTTGAAAAAGCCCAAAGGTGTATTATTACACAATAACATGATGAGCTGAGACCTAGCAGAATGATATGGTTGAGGGATTCGTATATATATATATTCTTAAAATTTGGTAAATATATCCATGTAACATTGAAGATATACATGCTGTGTTTCAAATCACCATCTAAGCACTGACTCGTTCAATGGCTAAACAAACGTATGGGCGGCCATATATCAGATATTAACCTCAATGCTTACGACATCCTGAACCAGTATTTTGATCAGCCTGATCTTTCCTTCTTTTCTATGACAGTTCGTATTATCGAAAAGATATACCACAAGACTAACAATCCTAACTTGCAAGGCCTCTCCTTAGACAAACAGAGGACTACTGGATTCGATAATTGGGAACTGCGGCAACATATGGTTGCAATGACAAAAATGATGATGTAGGTATTTTACCTAGTCCTTCCTGCGGCTCGATAAAGGTGATGAATATGTTAAACTCTACTCCTCCACGTAGACGCAGTCATGGTCATCATCATTATACATCACCTACTCTGCATTTTGTCTTTATGAATGACTTGCCGCCATTTATACAAAAGCCGTAAGGTATTCATCACATTCGCACGAAACTTTATTCATTACCCCTCTTAAAACTTCATTCGCTGTTAAATTTATGTTTGGAAACCTGTTACAAACCCTCATTCAAACCAATACAAACTTACAGCTATCATTTCGGATATTGAAAGTCACAGACTTTGTAAACCAGTTCGCATTGGGAAAGATGAAAAAGAGAAAATATCCTTTCCTTTGACAATAGATTTCTCGATGGCATCAACTTAGGCAATATCCTTCATCCTAAATTAGTTCAGTCGAAAATACCTCCTTATTTAAAGATCAGTCTGTACCAATTATTTCTTATACCTATACCAAACCAATTGCAACTAAAATTTTCAATTACAAACACGTTTTGCAGGATCTCAACATTGACGAATTCAAATCTAAACCTTATGATTGCACCTGTGCAATTACCAATTCACATATAATCCGGATGGCCACGTTTTTGCCGGAGACTTAAACATTGTCAAAAACACTTCTCTACGAAAAGTGTTATCTAAAGGTCCGAATATTTCATGAACCTTAATCCATCAATTGGAAATACAACTGCAAAGTACGGATAGATTCAGTCGAGGATTATGCTAAGCAATGGGCTAAACTTAAAAAGAGAACGTACATACTCTTTCCGACTGGATCAAGGCCGTGAGCTCGAAGTCGTTAATACAAATCCGAATTACGAAAATTAATGGGTCTATCAATACCCACGCTACGTCTATTTTTAAAGACCCAAATGTTTCAAAACACTTGTCCTACCTCCACGACAAATATGTTGTTGTCCCCGCAACAATATCGTTTTTGTGTGTTAAAATCATGACATAAACTGCTTGATAAATGAATTAGGAGCTGACAATTCAATTGAAAACTTAACATATATCCTCACTACACTTACCAAAGAGGACATCCTGGATAAGCATAGGTCTGTTGTATGTTCCTTTGGACTTTCAACCAAAGATGAAGAACTGGATCTTCCATCACTGTATATCAGATGTGGATACTAAACAAATCCAGATCAGATCAGATCAGATCTTTACAGTACATACAATCTTAGACTTTCTCATCTTGCAATAGTATTAACACATTTAACTTTTCTACACTTTACAGTTTAAGTATTCCCAATCCAAACTAAAAGACAAATTGAAAGAGTTGCTATTACTGTGATTCATTAAAAAGAATGGCGAACGTAGCTACAAGTATTTTGTCTTGGGAAGGGATACATCCTAATTTGTAAAGAACCACTCTGATTCAAACCCAAAAAATTATCTGAAACTGACATTATCTAGATGCTTGATTTCTTGATTGACAACATATTTGTTACGTTTAGAGGACGTGTTTTTCAACAGACTGCCATAATTCCAATGGGAACCAATTGTGCCCATCTTCTTTTCAACTTGTTTTTTTTATTATTATGAGTCTGACTTCATACAGGAACTTCTTTAGAAGAATATTAAGAAGTTAGCAATATCCTTTAACTTTACGTTTCGCTATATAGATGATGTTCTCTCACTAAATAATACAAAATTTGATGACTATGTTAAACGAATCTGTCCCATCGAACTGGAGATAAAGGATACTACACACACAACTAAGTCTGCCTCATATCTTGACTTACATCTAGAAATTGACAATGAGGGTCGGTTGAAAACAAAACTTATCGACAAAAGATATGATTTCAGCTTCCAAATTGTAAAGTTTTCATTTCTATGTATCAACATACCAGCAGCTCCTACATACGAAGTATACATCTCCCAATTGATACGATATTTCCGTGCTTGTTTTTCCTATTATGATTTCCTTGATAGAGGATTGCTACTCACAAGGAAGCTATTAAACCAAGAGTTCCAAATGGTGAAGTTGAAATCACCCATTCGTAAATTTTACGGACGCTATCACGAGTTGGTTGACCGTTATGGAATAACCGTTTCACAGATAATATCGGATATGTTTCTAATTACTCCAATCCCCTTTCCCTTTTAACAAATGAGACCAACCGGATTTGTTTTAACATAAGAAACACGACGGGTGCCAAATGAGGAGCAGGATCGGCTTACCCTTCCGGTACACCTGAGATCACCCCTAGCTTTTGGTGGGGTTCGTGTTGCTTAGTCTTTAGTTTTCTACGTTGTGTCTTCTGTACTATTATTTGTCTGTTTGTCTTTTTATTTTTATCCATTGCGTTGTCAGTTATTTTTCTATCTATGATTGATTCTCCCGGGTATCTTTCGTCCCTCTTTTACAGTTGCACAGTCCCACTGCAAAGTATTATTTTTTTCTCTCTTTTGTGACGTCTGCACTATTACTCATTGGTCTTTGGTGGATTGCTTCTCGTTTGTTATATTTTATCCTTTGTATATTTCGTCTTTAGTTCAACCTTTACCTAGTGACAGCAGACATATAATGATTAGCTACAACTGGGGACACCAGGATAAGGTGTTAAAGATACGTGATAGTTTAAAGGACATTGGTCACAGAGTATGGATGGACGTAGATAATATGCACGGGTCATCAATTGACTCAATGGCTAAAGCTGTAGAGGAAGCATATATAGTTCTGATGTGCTATTCATTCAAATATAAGAACAGTGATTCATGTAGAAATGGTAAGTATTGTTATCAATCGAGGTTCTACAAACAAATATCGTAAAACATCAGTCTTTGGTCATAATCATGGGGACTGTAAACTACTACTCATACTAGTCTAATGACCTAATGTTATATATATCCGAAAAACACAATATCAAGTTTATCGCACTATTTCGAACTTTTATTTTCTCCTTATCTTACACTTTGAATGAAGTAGTTTTACAACAAATAGTCTTGATTATAATGCTCATATGTGACTATATTGTTCTTATTTAATGTCTCAACGCATTAAAAAAAGAATTACAAAGTCAGTAAGCATAAGCATCTAATTTTCACAGGCGTGTAATAGTCTAAAGTGTATAGCAAATGAAAATGAATTAAAAAACAAGTTGTTCAGAGTACGTTGAAGGTCTTTTCACCTAAATCACAATAATTCGATATGAAAAATATTAAAATTCAGTTTCAAATGTAATTTTTCAATGCAAAATGATAGCTTATTGTACGTTGATTTTTTAAAATGTATGCTTTATATCCATTTTTGTTTGCAATGAAGGAATTCATTTGTTACTTTCGGTCTGATCAATGTTACTGTCGGTATCACTTAGTAGTTATCTTGACACTGATTCCAAACATATATGGGTCTTTATACTTTCACATTAAATAATTGCTCAAAAAATTGCTTCTTCCGATTTACACAAGGTCATTAGTGGCTGATTTTGTCAAGGTTATATGCATGCAGCTAAATGCACAATGTCTCGAACCTTAATCATATATGCATACAAATTAATATCACAAACATTCTGAACTCCGAGTAAAATTCAAAACTGAAATTCCCTAATCGAATTACAAAATAAAAAGCTCAAAGACATCACACACATATATAACATTTGCTATATTCCTGAATCGGTATAGTCATGGTCCAATGCACAAGTGTATGCATACATATTAAGTTAAAACAATGGTCAAAATCTAGAACGGTAAGCTTATCTGTGCTATTAACCTCTATGTATAGGTCATAAACCATAGACATTAAATCAAAATAAATTAGGTCTTTATACCATATTGTTACTCAGCTATATCATCATAAGCGTAGATTATAACAAACATAAGAGTGAAAGAAAACTCAATGATTAAGTACCATTTCAACAAAAAACTAACAGATGAGTACAACATATGTTGTCAATTTCAAAATAAGTCAAAATCTAAATTTTGAATATGACCTTGATCTTTGACTTTTATATTAGTTTGTTCAATTTTACAAATGACCTCAAATCAATAAGTCTTTACCACTTATTGTTTATCAGTTATAAATACATATCACTGATATTAAAGGCACAAGGGGGAACGATTATCATATGGAATTTCTATATCTCTTCACTCAAAATCAATCAAAACATCCTACGGATAAAAGTATTCGGTTAACAATGGAAAAACAGTGTCTTTTTTAAAAGGATTAACTGTTCGATATCATATACTAAAAAGCAAAGCGGATTTCGAGTAATAACCAAACAGCGAAGGATAACAATTTAATTGGAGGAAAAAAAATTTGGACAGAACAAAATCAATAGGACTTTTAACATGTTAAAATTTAAAAACAATAGCCATACTGTACAATTGAGCTTCATGTCCAAGAAATGATACATTTTAATAACTTTTATAGTACTACAATTCTGATACAGGTATACAAAGGACTTGTTTTATAAGATGAATAGATGAATTTGTAAATTTTACAGAGGCAGAATATGCGTATACACTGAAGAAAAATATAATACCATTGAAAATGGAAAAGGATTACAAGGCTGACGGTTGGCTTGGGTTTATTATTGGTGCTAAAAAGTTTTTTGAATTTAGTGGGAAATATGAATATGGGGATAAAGTCAATGAATTAATCCGGGAAGTACAGGAAGCTGTGGACAGTAATACAGATATGCTGGTAGAGGTACCAGCACTTGTAGATAAATTAACCGCGAAGGTACATATATTTTAGATTTTTAATGACATTTGGCAGTAGAACCGTTATGCATATGATTTAAAGATTTCTTATCACAAAAACATTATATCTTTTTCTATCACAACTTGAGAGTTTTTATAATTTGTATTTAACTGACATGATACAAAACTTTAAACAACGTTATAGTACTTTTATGAGGTTATTCTGATGCTTATGACATTTGGTGTCGCTAACTACATATCACATGTTTCATTAAAAATACAACTCACACATACAAAATTCACATCTGAACTTATTGCTAAATATATTTCTGAATGGGCAATATAATTAGTTATATTTACGCCAATAAGAAAGCCAGCCACCCACACAAAATCTTAAGGACGTCTACAGTCGACGTACGGTCTTTAACAAAAGATAAGTGTCTTTTGAATTTGCCATTTAACGAGTGTAGAAAGTAAAGATTAACTACACCAGAGATAATGACAAAATATAATTCACCCTAATATAAAAGTAGAGCCAGTAACCCTAGGAAATGTTCGATTATGTGAAGAATTGCTGTAAAGAATGAATAACAGTTCTTAAGTGTCAAACCATTATATCTTTAAAAAAATGAGATCTTTAACTATGTTCCTCATTTTTTTCCGCAACAATACAATATAATCTACAAATGTACGTTACATTATAAGATACAAAAAAGTCATACAAAATAGTATTTATGTTTTTCAGCCTATTTTGCAATCTGGGTTACCTGTTATGTCAGCTCCAAAACCAAAGGAAGATCAGTCCAATGTAATAAACATTGTGAGAAAATGGACGCCATCCCAAGTTGAGAAATGGCTGGACAAAAATAACCTTCCAAAGTATGTGGTTATCTGTCAATGACTATTTTGTTACATAGTCTTCACGAAGACAGAATGTACTGCACAATATGAAGAAATAGTCACACTTATATATAAAAAGATCGTAAGTGCGATAGCCAAGCTAAAACGCGATGATACACACACAAGTACGATGTCGTCAAATGCTAAAGTGCGATAGTATAACACACTAACGTGCAAAAGGATAATACTCTTAAGTGTGATACTGTAATGGGAATGATGCTCATTAAAGATATTTGGTCTATTTGGTCATTATGTTACTCTCAAGTTCAGAAAAAAACAAACCATAAATGTTTTGTTGAATGATTCCAGTAGAAAGTAAAAACGTAGACTTTATTTCATGCAAGTTCATAACATCTAATAACAATCATTAAAGAAGCTGCAAAATTAAACCTAGATGTATACTAGTCTTAATTTTTAAGTCCTGCACATGTATATAACTCAGAACGATATCTTACATTGGTTTTACCAATACAATATTTTTGAAGATATCATGTACACAAAACATAATAAATGAATTTCTCTAACAAAATATTAACCTGGATTATAAAACAGATGAAATGTAAATAGAAACATCAACATCATCATTGTCTGCATTTGCATATGCCTGTACCAAGTCAGGAAAATAACAGTTTTTGTCAAATTATTTGATGTGTTTTATCATTTGATTTTGCCATTTGATTAGGGACATTTTGCTTTGAAAATTCTTCGGAGTTCAGTATTTTTGGGATTTTACTTTTTAATCATTATCTATGTATGCTTCAAACATGTCAAATGTTATAAAACATCAACAACTTTTTACTTTATAAAAATATTTTTCAGAGTGTGACATTACCTGTTATATAATAACACATAGGATTTTGATCCTTTTAAAGTTTTACCACAAATTGCTAAAAGCGTCATGTTGCTCAATTATGATAATTCCTACCATATCTAGGTTTATGTGAAAACTTATGAATTCATTCCCCCGTTTCGTTAGTTTTGTGATTTACATTCCGAAGTTCAAAATTAGTAAATGAAAAGTAATGAAGTAGGCACCTCATGTTAAGAATAATCCTACTTTTAGCAGAATCATAACGTGGTATTTAAAAATGCATCAGTTTGTCTTTTCTTATGAGTGCCTGTTTTTATTTCAAAGGCGGAACAAAAATAATAGAAAATGACACACATTTTTATTGGAACACGTGTAGAATGGCAATAGCAATTGTTATAAATCTATCACACCTTACATTTCAGAAAACTGCTTGGGCGTTTGAGAGGAAAAGACATCGCATTTCTGCGGCTCCTTGCTAATCAGGTATGTTGAATTATCAAGTTAATGGCTACAGAAAAAAATTACAAATAGTTCTGATTTTTGTTTTAAATCTTGATAGTAAAAAGATACATTATGGCGTTTTTGATGCGATCAGATTGGCGTTACAAGTAATCGTGTTTTCTTTGATGATACGGGAAAGCTTATTATTTTGTGAGAGGGAAAAAAAGAATAATTGAGACAAGTATATCGGTGAAACGAAGATATTAAAACAGCTAAATGTGCAATCGTTACATTGTTTTTCTAGTTCTGTAAACAGTTATCAAAGGAAGCAGGATTATAATCTAATACGCCAGGTGCGTGTTTCGTCTACATAGAACGCATCAGTGACGCTCAGATCAAAAAAGTTATAAAGCAAAACAACAACAAAGTTGAAGAGCATATAGGACCGAAAATTCCAAAAAGTTGTGCCAATTACGTCTTCGGTAATCTATACCTTGGATAAGAAAATCCTTAGTTTTTCGACGAAATACACACATTTAGATTCAGCATAGGGTAAGCTTAAAATGTATATAGTTATCAAAGGTACCAGGATTATAATTTAGTACACTCATATCAAAATATTTAAAAAGCCAAACAATTACAAAGTTGAAGAGCATTGAGAATCCAATATTCCAAAAGTTTTACCAAATAAGGCTAAGGCAATACATGCCTGGGATAAGAAAACCCTTCGTTTTTCCAAAAATTAAAAGTTTTGTAAACAGAAAATGTATAAACATGACCACATTATTGATCATATGCAAACTGAAGAAAAAAAAAGAAATGTCGAAATTAAACATTATAAGTGAAATCTTTTCTCATTTGTGTATTGTCTCTGTTTGCTAATCGATTCATCAGAAAAAAAGTATAGCGTAGCTATAGTAAAATACAATATGTTTGTACAGAATAATAAGTTCATTTTCATTTCCTATTGAAAACTTGTATTTTATATAAGAGTTGAATGCTTCTTTTTGTAACTTCATTGGGGAGTAAAAGCGTTGACCGAAGTACATTTTGTCTAAAAAGGTGAACACAGTCAACTCTTTTACAACCCTATGAACATGATGAAGTTACAAAAAGAAGCATTCAATAATTATAATTACATTTTATAGCTAGGATCATAAAAGCACAATTTTCATCAAGTTTTTATTTAATATTCTTGTGCACTTTATTGTGGAAGCTCGTGTCATCCATCATGAATAATAAATTTTATTGTGTAATGAAATTGCTTAAGGAATAACGCAAGATGGCAGAGTAGCCAATCAGAATCACGTATTATAATGAAACATACATCTAATGTAATTATTTAAACATATGGCACAAATTGTAAGTCCTAAATATCGATACAGACCTGCACGGGTATGCTCTCGTATTTGTACAACAATCACAGGTGGACACGAGTGCAGTTCAGATGATATAGTTTTTTTTTTATAGTTTCCCCCTTTATATCTGAAAGGTTTGAGAAAAGAAGGGATGGTATATTGGCCTCAAAATTTATATTTTTCGCAAAAACACCTCCTTGATTTTTTAAATTAAAGATATGTTTTACTACTTTACAATTAAACACTTGATGGATCATGAGGAGTCGGTCATGATTGCAGCTGTGTTTATTTGGAACAGCTGAAAAGTGCTGTGGTTCCTATTGTTATATTTGTAATGCTAAGAATAACTGACCTATCGTCTGATATTATGTGTACTGTATATCTTCCGTTAATTATAGATTAATATATTACGGTGCTTTAAAATGCATATGATACAGAAATGTATCTGTAACAGCCAAGAAAGGCTGTCGAGATAAAAACGCAAAATAATCGTCAAGTTAATCGACCTGAAGTGTTACACAAGACATAACTTACAAAGAATCGTGAAATTCCATACCTGTTTGTGAACACGCTTGAGTCTGTCAAAATTCATAAATCTATTTTACCCTCAAACTAATAAAAAATACAGCATTGAAACTGGTTTTATATTTATCAAAAAAGATATTACATTTGTATATATCATATAATTACATTATGTTTTTTTTTAATTTTTCAGT